>VSMD01117306.1:0-67597 GCA_008750895.1 Mirza zaza | reverse complement strand
ATCCATCTACCCAACCATCCACTCAACCATCCATTCATACATCCACTCACCCACTCACGCATCCATCCACCCATCTATTCATCCACCCATCTACCCACCCATCCATCCATCCACCCATCCATCCATCCATTCATCCACCCATCCACCCATCCATCCATCCATCCATCCACCCATCCATCCATCCATTCATCCACCCATCCACCCATCCATCCATCCATCCATCCACCCATCCATCCATCCCTTCCTCCACCCATCCACCCATCCATCCATCCATCCATCCACCCATCCATCCATCCATTCATCCACCCATCCACCCATCCATCCATCCATCCATCCACCCATCCATCCATCCATTCATCCACCCATCCACCCATCCATCCATCCACCCATCCACCCATCCATCCATCCATCCATCCACCCATCCATCCATCCATCCATCCACCCATCCATCCATCCATTCATCCACCCATCCATCCATTCATCCATCCACTTACCTGTGTATCTAACTGCTCACCCACCCACCTACCTTCCACCCACACATCCATGCATCCACCCGCCCACCCAATCGCACACTTGCCTACCCATCCACACGTGTATCCATCCACTCACTCATTTACTCACCGACGTACCCATCTAGCCACTCATCCGCCACCCTCCATGCCTTCATCCGCATATCCACCTATCACTCATCTGCCCACCCACGCATCACCCTTCTCCCTTCCCCTCCATCCGCCCATCCACACCCCTCCGACTGTCTGCCTTCTACTCTCCAGCGACTTGCAAGGTGACCACTGGCCTGGCTCTTCCCGTTCTGTAGAGGAAGCCGTCATTCCAAGCAGGATGGCAGAATGCTCAGATCCTGAGGCCAGAAGGAGCCAGGTTCGAATTCCGGCTCTGCCGTTGGCTGACTCACGACCTCAGGCCAGTGGCGACTGCCTCTCAGCTTGCCTTCCTCTCTGTAAACTGGCACTAAGGATGCCAACTGCCTCAGACGCGGGGCGGGGAGGAAACGGACGCTGCCCTTACATGCCCAGAGAGGAGTCTGGCCTGGGGAGGGTGCCCAGTGTGCCCTCCCTTGTATCTGCCGAGCGCCTCCTGTGTGCTGGGGGTGCCTGGCGCATGCTCTCTCATCATCGCTTCTTCGAGCTGACACGACTCTCCCCACTCTGCAGATGAGGAGACTGAGGCTCTCAGGGGTCACGGGGAGGGGCAGAGCTCGGGACCCCACGCTGGGGTGACAAGACTCCGCATTTCACTTTCCTTACATTCTGCAACTTGGGTGCTGGTCCCTGCTCTGCCACGAGCACATGTTGTGGCCCCGGGCCAAGTTTCTGAGCCTCAGTATCCCCATATGTACTATAAAGTGGACGGAATGATTTCCAGGGCCACCCTCGGCTCGCAGTGTGAAGGGCCCACTCGGCACGGGCCCTGGAGCTCGCGTGGCTGTCGCCCTGCGCCTCGGAGGGTTTGGGTGGCTGAGGGTTGACACTGTCCCTTGTCCCCACCCTGGAGCACCGGCTGACAGGAGGGCTTGCAGAGACAGTCCCACCTGCTCGGCCTCCATCACTGTCCCGCATGACCTGAACAGCTGCAGGGAGATTGCTCAACCTCTTGGAACCTCGATTTCCCAACCTGTGAAATGGGACCCTTCCTCGCCCCCTCGTGTGGCTGGGGACCCCAACGCGGCGATGCCTGTGGCCGGACGGGAAGGGTGCTGCGAGCGGCAGGAGAGTCAGTGAGGGCCGGGCCAGCGTCCCCTCCGCGAGGTCCGGTCCCACGCCCACTGGACAAACGCACGCTGAGCCCCGAGACGTGCTGGCCCAGGGCCGGGCCCCGAGGACGCGGGGGTGGCTGGGACGGACAGGAGCTTCCGTCTCCTGGGAGGACACACCGCAGCCGGGGCCACAGATAGACAGCAGACCGAGTTTGGGGGCGGGGGGTCCGGCTAAGAATTTAGAGCAGAGCAGGGCTTTGCACCCTGAGCAGGGCACGGTGTCACCGGGTGACGGGGAAGGTTCTGTTCGCGCTGAGAACTCACCAAGCGATGGGACGAGCTCTCTGTCACGGCGTGTAGGGAACAGAGTGCCAGGCAGAGGGAACAGCAAGTGCAAAGTCCCCGTGATGGTATCACGCTGCTGGGGATGGAATCTAAGGTCGGGGTGGGGGGGCCTTGCCAACCCTCCTCTGGGGACATCTTCACGCCGTGTTTGACCCGGTGACTAATTACCTGCGGCATCCTTTCTGCTACCCGGGAGGGCCGGAGCCTGCTGTCTCTGCCTCTAACCCTCCCTCACTTTAATGGCCCCCGCGTCTCAGAATGACGTCCCCACGTCCCCAGGCTTGTGGGCGCCCGGTATATTTCTCTAAACCCCAATAAACAAACACAGTCAATCCAAGGGCCTGCAGGGACTTTATGGGCCAGGCTGCCGGGGAGTGGGCTGGCTACCTTGGAGGGCCGGGGGCCGCAGCCGGCGGGGTGATCAGCGGCTGAGTTATGGGGGCCACTTCAAGTCTGGGGATCGGGAGATCCGAGCGCCCGCCGCATCGGGGCCCAATGCACGGGGTGCTCGAGGCTCCTTCCTTCGGCGTCTGGGGGGACGCAGACGGGAGGGTCGCTGGTGGGTCTTGGAGAGGAGGGACCCAGAGGTAAGTGGCCAAGGGACACCTGGAAAGGTGTGTGCCCAGGGCGGCTGCCGGGCCACCTCGAGGCCACGGCATTCCTGCAGCGCTCGCGTGGCTCTGCCTCCACCGCGGTCCTCTGCCTCGGAGCTATTTCCACCTGTCTCCTTGTTCACAAGCTTCTCTCTCCTGCAAGTCTCATTCATTCATTCATTCATTCAGTAAAGAGATCGGACACACACATGATGCATCAGGTTTGATATAAAGGGCCAAGAGATGAGCGAGACTGTCTTATTAAACTGTGTGCTTGGGAAACAGTTGTCACCGTATGTATTTGTCGGAAGAACTCAATGACGTGAGTCTCAATGTTAGACCTTGCCCTGCTCACCGCTTAAACTCCAGGTTGGACAGGTTTAGATCGTATGTGTGTGCGTGTGCACGCGTGTGTGCGCGTGTGTGTGCACCTGTGTGCTCATGCACACACTCAAACTGACAGTCTCCCATGCGCCAGTGGATGCTAGACGCTCAGGGCATAAAATGCCCCATGCCGGTCGCTGTCCTCCGTAGCCGGGATGGATGCCACAGCCTCCTCCCGGTCCCCCCCTTCTCCTCTCCCTGAGATCCCCCCTAGGCGGCACCCCCACGTGAGCTGCCGGGCGGCGCAACAAGCCATGCGCCCCTCTGCCCTGGGGGAGAAGCGAGAGTGCTAGGAGGGTCTACAAAGTCCTGGGTGACTGGACCTGCCCCCCCCCCTTCACTGATGGTTCCAGCCACTGGGCTTCCCCGTGGCTCCTGCCACGCTCCACACTCGGCCGACCTCCGGCTTGGCACGCGCTGCATCCTCCATCAGGGGTGCCGTGCTCCCGGCCACCTGCCTCCCGCAGTCCCTCCTCTCTGTCGTGCCTCTGCCTGGCTCTGACTCTGTTCCTTCCTGGCTTTCCTCCTCGCCCACGCCACTGCCTTTCACGGTGCACGGTTATTCGCTCTTTGGCGGCTGGCTGCTGCATCCTCCGCCCTCTCCTCCCATCCGAGTTTCAGCTGCGCGAGGGCAGACAGATACTCTGTCTCTTCGTCTCACCGCCGTATGTTCAGGGCCTGGGACAGTGACTAGACGATGATAGGTGCCCAATGCACGGATGGTTTTTGGAATGAGTGCACGAGGGTACCTTTTAACCCACAACAGCTGGTGCAGTAGCCGGCCCCCAGGGGGCCAAATGGCTGTTCGACCACATGTGGGGCGAGTGACCAGACAATGTGCCCCAAGGGGCCAGTGTCGTGTGCACGCCTGGTTTCCGTGCCGCAGCGGGTGGGGTCCCGTGGGGTCGTGGAGGGTGGGGGCCTGCTGGGGCATTCTCCAAGAGCTAACGACACTGGGTCTGACTGAGACATGGTCTGACTGCCAGATGGTTCACGTGGGGAAGCGTCCAGGGAAGAGAAGCATCCTGTCGCCAGGGAGACCCGGCCGTGCTCGGTGTCAGCTTAGCAGGAAGGGAGGGGCCCAGGCTGAGACAGAGCCCTCACCTTGGAGGACGCTGAATGTCAGACCGGGCACTGGGGCTGGATCCTGGGTCTTCCACGGAGGCCTGAGACAGACGTGCGCAGGGGAGGGACAGAGTCACGCTGGGGTTTCAGAGCATCTCTTGGTGCCGGTGGAGACAGGACGGTGGGGGTGAGACCGGCTAACCGTGCGGGACGGGGACACGGAGGGCTGGTCTGAGCTGGGGACACTGGGGACCATGGCGGGCAGGTCTGCAGATGCGAGTCCCGCTTGGCTGTCGCCGTCACATGAGGAGACACGACATTCCCGCTTCCCGCGCGGCAAGACATGGCCAGCCCGGGCGCCGCGGTGTGCCGACCCACCTGGCTCCAACCCAATTAACCAGATTTTACAAATATTGTGAGTGCAGCGCCGGTCGTTCTCCCCTCCTTTCTTTTCTCTTAAAAATTTTTATTATATATGTGTTTTTGACAGCGAAAGACTCCCGGATATTGATGCGCCGTAGATTAAGCAGAGTGGCAGCTGCGATATTGCCAAGCGACACAAAATACAAAATTTACAGCAGTAAATTCTTCTCTCTTCAGGGTGGTTAATTATCTTAATTACTTTTATTATCTTTTATCTTTTAAGATCCTAAATTGCTTATTTCTGCCTCTCCTGCCAAAGGCGACCACATATCTTTTATTGGTGCCTGCTGAGTAAAGACAGTCACATGTGCATCTTTCGGGTGAAATTTAAAGGAAATTTGATTTATACGCAACTTCGCCTTGTGATTTTAATTGTACTGACTAGTGAAAACAAAGTTACGTGAAATATCGACCGGCTGCTGGAAACACACACACGCTTTCTTCTCTAAATCTCACAAATGCTTTTCTTTTCTTTTTTTTCATGCCCCTCCCTCCTCTCTTCCCTGCGTTCTTTGTGCAACAACGCGGGGAACCCCTTCCTCTCCAGCAAATCTTACCTCGAGAGAGAAGAATTGCAGGCCTTGTAGACTGTCACGCTTTCCCCGGGAAACGAGGAAAGGTGATTTGGCTTGAAATAAATCCATTCGCAGTTAACATTTTAAAGCAAAAGGGAAAAAAGGGAGAAAAAATCACCGGGCACCTAGACTGGGGATATTTCACGCTGGGGGGTTTGGCGGCGGCTCAAGCAGCGGAAGATGCACAGGGCAGCTGCTGAGTCGAGTTGGGGCCCCCGGGGATGCTGACGGGTCCAGCGCCTCGCGAGTGACTCCAGGAGGGGACGTTGGGGACCTGGTGAAGCGCTCGGGTTTGGAATAAACGGCTCGAGCTGGCGGGAGGGGGCTGGGAGGAGGCCGCAGTCCTGCAGCCAGAGCCTCTCGGGCCGGATGCGCCCTGGAATTTTGATTGACGGTCCGAGGTCAGGGCAGCCCCCCTGGGAGGCCGCCCTGCAGAGCCCCGGCTGGGAGCTATGGCTTGAGACCCAGGTGGACCTGAGTGTGAATCCTGCCTCTGCCAAGTGGGAGCACGTGACAGGGGCACCGCCCACCCAATCTCTCTGTGCCTCAGTTTCCTCATCTCCACAGTGGGCTGATGCTATTGGTCATTCCCTCTTGGGGTTGTAGCGGGGATTGAATAAAATGATGGCGAGTGCGTGATGCCACGAGCTCTGCTCGCCCCTCGCCGTGATGGGAAACTGAGGCTCAGAAGGTCAAGTCGCCCGCCCAAGGTCACTCCGGTTCACGCAGGGAAATGATCCCAGGATTCCACCGCCCCGCAGGACTCTGTCCGGGGTTCAGGGTTCTGTGGACCCAGCCAGGGAGCTTCAGGGCCATGTGCGCAGGGCGAGAGACAGACCCAGATGGGGGAGGCGGGTGGGGGTTGGGGAGCAGGTCACCACACTCACTGGAGGGTCAGAAGAAACATCTATGGTTTCCTTTGCTGGAAGTGCCCGGAAAGGTGAGGAAGGTGGCACTGGGAGGGACAGGTGTTCCCTTCAAAGACAGCCATGTCATGTGCAAGGGCGCTGGGGCGGGGTGTTCTTGGCGCTTACACCAAAGCCTGTGGGATCGGGGCCCAGCCCCGGAGGCAACACCCACCCCCTAGCCTGGCCTTGTGGGGGACCTCCTGCCCTGTCCCCACCCCTTCCGCTTGGCTCAGGCTGTCCTCTTGCTGCCCGGGGCCCGTGGTGAGCTGACAGGGGACCTCCCCATTTTAGCACTGACAGGCCACGCCCCATGAGCCCTTTCGGTCCCAGGCGAGCCAGGCTGGTGAGTCACCGTGTATCTCGGGCCTTTTCCCTGTGAGGGCTCTCCTGTCCATCCCTGTCTCTGTGCCCAGCGTCTGTGGCTCTGTCTGTCTGTCTGTCTCCTCCAGCACTGTCTCCTCCTTTCTCTGCCCTGCTCCCCTGCTGTCCTCCCACCCCCGCCTCCTTGGAGGGGACAGCCAAGTCAAGAAAGAGACTGGGCTCGGAGTTGGGGGGCCAGGGGTGCTGTCTGGAGGTTTGAAAAGGGGCTTGTGGGTGGGGGAGGGGCCGCATTCTCAAACCCCACAGAGAGATGTCTACACGCTCCCGGGGTTAGGCAGCCTGCTCCCACACACTGTCTTGCCGCGCTGAGCCCTGGGAGAGGTCAGTGTGCGTGTGTGCATGTGTGCATGCATCTCTGTGGGTGCGTGCATGTGTGCATGTGTATCTGTGTGCACATGTGTGTGCATGTGTGCATGTGTCTGTGTGCATGCATGTGTGCGTGTATGTGCATGTGTTCATGCATGTGCGCATGTGTCTCTGTGTGCACACGTGTGTGCGCGCGTGTGTGCATATGTGTGTGTGTGCATGTATGTGTGTGCTTAGCCTCTTAGCGGGGCCTGCAGAGGCCATTCCCGCTGGGCAGGGAGCCTGAGCCCCTTCTGCCAGAGGATGTCCAGAGCTGTGACCCTCTCTGGGCCTGTGGCCTTGGAGGCACTGGGCCAGTGCAGGGGTGTGGGGGCAAGGAAAGCAGGATTCAGGGGTGGGGAGGTCAGGATCACCACCGCCTCCAAGGCTCCCCTTGGGTAACCACTTAACACCCGTGGCCAGCGAGCACACGGCACGTCGCTAGTGGGACCGACAAACCAAATGTCAAATTTAATTTAATTTTAATGATTTAAAATTAAAACCTGACACTCTACTGAGTAATTGGGAAACTTTGAAGTATGTGACCTTGGCCGCATACATCTGCATTTTCAATTGTAGTGTCCCAACTGCAATGAGCTGTAAATGCAACAAAACACGCACCGGATCGAAAAGACTTAGAACCAAGAATGAGGGAAACCGTCTGGTCAAACATTTCCACACTGGTTTCATATCGCAGTGATGATATTTCTGATCTGTTGGGTTAAATAAGAGATATTGTTAAAATGAATTTCATGGTTTCTTTTTACTTTTTACAATGTGTTCTCCAGAAAATGAAAAATGGCGCATGTGGTCCCCATTCTGGTCCTCCTGGACAGGGCTGGCCTAGAACTTGAGGACTGTCTGTCCCGGAACCGAGGAAGTGCATGGTCAGCTTCGTTGCTCCGAGACGTGAAGCCGCCTCGTATGTGGCTGTTCCTAATCCTCTTGACTGTCCTCTTACTGCAGAATTAAAAAAAAAGAAAAGATAAAAAAGTTCCACTTAACTGAAATGAGCAATTTTTAGGATGGAAGGATTAGGTGAACCTCCGGCTGGCGACGGGGGGTTCAAGCGCCCCCACCCTGAGCCCACCCAACTCCTCGTCTGTCCCGCAGGTGCCAGGCGGCAGCGGGTGGCGTCTGTCTGCGTTAGGAGCCGTTTTTAGACTGCGAGGTCTGAAGATTGTCCCTCTTGCTGCTGGCTGGAGCTTCCTGGTCGGGGAGCCGGCGGGGGAGAGGACGGGGACTGGCCCCAGGCTGGCGTGTCTTAGCAGCCAGGACAGCCGTAGTGCCCTGGAGGAGACGCAGCGACTGGCCCGGCGCGGGTGGAGACCCCGGCCAGGCAGGAAGCTGACGGGCAGGTGCACAGAGATGCTCCGAGCGTCTCTCATGGCCAGGCAGGGGGGGACAGGCCCCGGGGGTCCAGCCCCGGGGGAGACAGACATCGCACAAACGCGTGCCCTGCTAAGCGACACTGCAGGTTGGTCACACGCGTTCCCTTATCTAACTGACACGTCGGTTCTTTGAGGCCAGGCTTGCTGCTCACTCCGTGTCACAGAAGAAGAGCCTGAGGTCAGAGAGGCGGGAGCCTCGCACAGGGGGTGTATGTGCTGCAGCCGGGGCTCCACAGTCCCGTGACCCGTCCCCGAGCTGCCTCCCTGAGGGGCTGGGGTTGGGGTAGCAGGGGACCCGCCTGCCCTTTGTGACCTGCCGCCTCCCTCACCCGGCTTCCTTCCCAGCCCCCCGGAATCCGTCATCCCTGCTTTAAATGAACCCCGGTGAAGGAGCGTGTATTTTTAGCCTGTGTCACCTCTTGGGATAATGAGTGCCATGAGCTGACTCCCCGCTGAGTGAAGTGCTGCAGCACTCTAATTTTTCCTAAAATGCCTTTCGGTGTCCCTGGGAGACGTAGGTGAGAGGAGAGGGGACGTTTATGCAGCTTCTCCCCGACCTGCCTCCTCCACGAGCCTCGCTGTCTCTGCGGGGTGGCCCGAGCCCGCTGATGGCCCGCCCTGCCCTAGAGCCACCGTGTCCTCTCCCTGCGTCCCTCGTGTGAGGCCAGGGGCTGGGGACACTTTAGCTGGCCACGTCTTCATTTGCTCCTCTGTAAGCGGGGGTCAAGGACACTGAGCCTGCGGGGCGTGGGGCGCCCCAGGGAGGGGCGTTCGGGGGTCGAGCCCGGGGAAGCCCCGGCCCTGCCAGCTCTGCACCTCGCAGACACGCATGCGTGGGAAGGGGTGGGTGAGGAGTGTAAGTTTTAGATCTCGAGTACAAACCCACAGGATGTCAGCCAACGTCCTCTTGGTGGCCCTGACACCTCCCTGTCCTCGTCCTCCTTCCCTCCCTCCCCCACTCTGCTCCAGCCCCCCCTCTCAGAATGCCCCAGGGCCTTTGCATGGCTGTGCCCCGCCCGCCCGCCCCAGCCCGGAACACTCTTTCTCCAAATATCTGCATCATCACCTCCTCCTCCTCCTCCTCTTCCAAGGTGCTGCTCAAACGCTACCTTCTCAACAAGGCACCCCCAGATCACCCCGTCGGAAATCACAACGCTCTCCCTGCACCTTCGTTCTCTGTCCATTTTGTTCCCTGTAGCATTTACCGCTGTCTATGAAATTCCATAATTTACCTACTTATGACATTAATTTTGTTAATTTTTGCCTGCCTCTTTAAGGGTGGGGATTTTTGCTTTTTTTGAGTCAGAGTCTCACTTTGTTGCCCAGGCTAGAGTGAGTGCTGTGGCGTCAGCCTAGCTCACAGCAACCTCAAACTCCTGGGCTCAAGCAATCCTGCTGCCTCAGCCTCCCAAGTAGCTGGGACTACAGGCATGCGCCTCCATGCCTGGCTAATTTTTTCTATATATATTAGATGGCCAATGAATTTCTTTCTATTTATAGTAGAGACGGGGTCTCACTCTTGCTCAGGCTGGTTTCGAACTCCTGACCTCGAGCAATCCGCTCGCCTCGGCCTCCCAGAGTGCTAGGATTACAATTGTGAGCCACTGCACCCGGCCAAGGGCAGGATTTTTAATCTGTCGTGTTCCCTGCTCCATCCTCAGCACCCAAAACAGTGCCTGGCACACGGCAGTGCGTGACGGATGCATGTGACATCAAGACATCACCTTTTCGCTCATCTTCCTAAGCATGGCAGCTGGGTTGGCCAATGTCACCATGTAACAGACACAGCAGTAGTAACATGATTGGGAGAGATCTCCAGCCTCAAACACATTTATTAATAAACTATTTTTTTTCAGGAGGGCATCCACTGGGCCGGGTGCATGGGACTCACATCTGGGGAATACTGGCTGGCTGGGAAAGGCCTAGCTAGACCCATCTACCCATTTCACAGATCAAGAAACTGAAGGTCTCAGTGCCTGATTTTAGATCCAGATGTCTGACTTCCGGGGCAGCTTTGGCAGGTCCCCCACACCTGCCTCACCTCCCGCTCCAGACCGCATTCGAAAGGGGCTTCTTAAAGACACCATGCTGGTGACCAAGCCTCCCAAACCCTGTCCAGGGGGAGCCTGGACAACAAGAGCGGGGACACTTGGATCCGAGCGTGGCTTATCTCATTAATCCGTCGCCCAGATTTAAGGATCGTTATGGATATTTAAGAAAGATTTGTAATTTTCTTGCTGCACAAAACCATCTTAAACATATGGGGGGAAAACTCAACTTCATGTGAATCAGGGAAAAAGAAAAAAAGGCAAAAAGATACCATTTTCACCTAATGTTTAGAAAGCACATTTTTCTGTTGTTAAGGGGACACGTCACCTTATCTTTGGTAAGAAATGTGTAATGTTAGTGAAATCCATCATAACGCCGGGGATCGATGCTGGGTGCGGATGCTCAGGCTGGCACTGGGGACCTCGCACGTGGATTGCGTTCCGATGTCCCCACCATGGCCTTCCAAGCTGTGGTTGGGCCCATTTTACAGATGAGGAAATTGAGGCTCCAAGAAGGAGGCGATTTGCCAAAGTCACAGGACTGGCGAGCGGAGGAACAGGAATCCGCCTCCAGGAGAGCTTTAAATCTCTACGCTCTGCACGGAAAGGGGCTGAGTGACGGGGAAAAACAAAATCACAGTTTCTTATAAAGAGCAAAAAGATAGACGATGGCAGGGAAAACACACCCGCAAAACAAAACAGCTGAGAAAGAGCCTTCATCTCCGTTCCCATCAATGTAACCGGCGGGTATTTTATCGTTTTGTTGTTTTTAGTGTTTTTGTCTTGTGCCCGTTTTTCTTTCCTTTGTTTTTTTCTTTTTTGGGGCCCGATATATTTGCTATGCAATTTCGTGTCTTTTTTTTTTTTCTTCTTCCTTTTCAATGACTGCAATGCTGCAATTATATTCGCACGTTGTTACTCACTTTGGGTCAACGCTGGAACGGCCGCGTAGCGTCCGCTCCCGTGATCAGTCACGATCCCTCTTCGTTTTCCCTGGGGCGGGCCACCAGGCCGCTGGCCAGCCGGGGTCACCTCCGAGGCCGCAGGGGCCTCGTTCTTGGCGGGCGTTTTCCTTCCCGAGCGCTAAGAGGTCGGGGAAGCACGGGCCAGAGGGCGGGTGTCCGCAGGGAGCTCGGGACGTGGCGCCACGTGGCTTCGCCGCCATGCCGTCCCCACCACCAGTGGCACGGGCGGGCCCTGCTGCCACGTCCCGGCTTGTGTGGCACGCGCCCTTCACAACGACGACAGGTGCGCTTTTTAACCGGCTACGTCTCCGCTCTGGCAGAGACGCTGTTTGGGGGGGGGAACGGTCTCGCAGTGAAGATAGAAGTTGGAAAATACTCAGAAGCGAGAAATTAGGACGGAAACCAGAAACCCGGCAACGGACTCCCAGTGCGCCCCTGACCTGCGTCGGCCGATGTCACCTCCAATGGGAGCGCACAGGTGCCACGCGCTGCGGTGGGGGCAGGGTCTGGGCGGGCTTCGATGGGGGAGGGGTCCCCAGGCAGAGAGGCCCTGGAGTGGGGCCGAGGGGACAAGCTCGTCAAGGGGCGACACCCGCCGGCCACCCTGAACCAGGCCCTCCCCTGTCCAGGGACAGACGCGGGCAGTTTCGGGGTCGCCCAGGGGCTGGAGGGAGGCAGGTACAAGGACGGTCCCTGACCCAGCCGGGGGGTGTGGGGAGGGGGGCGGGGGGGCGGGGGAGGTGGCCACCTGGGGAGCAGCTTCTCCTTACCCTCCCCCACCGGCAGGTGCTTCCCGCCACCTTCATGGCCCGCTGGGACGGCCCAGAGCCTCCCCTGGCCGCCTCCCTCCATCCCAGCACCTCTGCAGTCCAACGCGGCAGTCGCATGTACCCAGCCCTGCCACCCCCAAGGGGGCCCTCCTTCTACCCTACGCCCTCTTAGGCTCTCCAGCCTTGTCACCCCTCCCCCTGTCACCTCTGCCCAGGAACACCCACGTCTCTGCCAACTCAGACACACTCGGTGCACTTTGCACATACTGTTCCCTCTGCTTGGAATGCTCTTCCCTGGATCCGCCAAGGGCTGAATGTCACCACCTCCAGGAAGCCACCCTGATTGCTGCTCGGACTCTCCCTCCCGAGGCCCTGTTTCTTCCCTTTATGACACTGAGCTGCCTCGGAAACGTCCTTGGTTCCTTGCCAGCCATTGATTCTCTAGGCTGCCTGGGACCCCCCAGGGAGCTTCCAGAAACCCTGCTGGCCTGGCCACCCCGTGCTAATTAAATGAGGACGTGCAAGGGCGGGTGGAGGGCGGGTGACGTTTTACAAGCTCCCCGGGAGGTTCTGTTGCGCGGCCAGGCCGAGGCCAGGAACGCCTGCGACGCAGTTGCTCCCTTATGGCTCAGTTCTTGGCCGTCCTCCGTGTCCCACCACAAGCGTCACACACGGTGGAGGCCACATCGGTGACCTCAGGGCCTGGCACGGTGGAGATGCTTCCTTCGGGGACTGGGCTTTCAGCCGTGCCACTCGGCCACCGGGGAGTCCACGCTCCCTCCCGGGACCTTCCAGCCGCCCGGAGTGGGTGGGACGGTGACGGCTGGGCCATGGCACCGTCCCCATCCTCGGGATAAGGACTCAGAGAGCGAGAGCAGGAAGCAACCGGGGCGCCGTCTCCAGCGTGGGTTCGGGGACTCATTGAGTAAACACGGGGACGGGGAAGGAGCGCCCATTTGTCAATTCAAAGACTGACGATTAAGATGGGAGAGAAAAAATGGAAGAGGAACGAGCAGGCCTTGCATCCCTTTCTTTTGGAAAAAATGCATAAAAGGCTGCGGGTCTTCCAGGCGGGGATCGTGGGGGAAGGAGGCGAGGAGCCCGCCCGCCCGGCCTGTCTGTATTCCTGGCGGCAGCCGGCCGCATAAACATTCGGCACGCAGCACTTGCAGACACTTTTTAATAGAATCGCTTAAAACAATTAATTACCAGAGTTTTCATTCAAGCTGCAGTGCAAAAGATACGCCGGCAATAAAAGGCATTTATCCGCGGGTTTCTCGAGGCCTGTTTGTTATTAAGATGTAAATTAAATCATCACAGATGTTCCATTTTTTAATCTAGGCCTGGGAAGATCAGGGCCAAGCGTGGCCTAAACGGGTTTATTTCATTACCCGCACATTCATTAGAAACCCACCGTCTTATTGGATATCATTTTTCTTGGGTGACTTTTTTCTCTCTTCTTAAACAAATTATCGGAATCATTTGTTCGTTTCTCTTTTTATTTGTTCTCCGAGCTCCCGAGCTCCCCGGTAGGGTCCGGGGGCTCCTGGTCTGGGGGCTCCGTCTGGGGGTCCTCGGTGGGGAGAGGGCCGATGCCCTCCTGGAGGTGGGGGACTCTCGGCACCTCCTCCAGGCGTGTGGTTGGGGGGAATCATATGGAAGTTTCTGGAAAACGATTCCCTTCCCTAGTAGTGATGCGATGCGCTGTGGAGTGGTGGTGAAGCCCTGGGCTCCGGCTCATGAAGAGTGTCGTGTCCGAGTGGGAGGAGACGGTCACATGAGTAACAGCGGAGCCCTCACTCTCTGCACTCGCTCTGTAGGTGGCTCAGAGCACTTGTCACCATCTGAGGTTGCCCAGGCCGTCGCCTGCTCTGTCTCCCTGGCGGGCCGTGAGCCCCTCAGGAGCCGGGACTGTGCCTGCCTTGTTCCCTACTGTGTGCTCAAAGCCCAGCGTAGTGCGTGGCACATAGTAGATGCTCAATTAATACATAAGTAAATGTCAGGAGTTGCTATTTAAGTGCCTTGCAGTGTGCTCAACACATACAATCTTGTCTAACAGCTAGAAGAGGGATGCTGTTATCATCCCCATTTTAGGGATGAAGTCGGCATGTCGCGGGGGAGTGCAGGAATGTGCCCCAGGTCCCATGGCTGGAGGGGGGGTTGGGATTTGCACCCGGTCTGTCCGGCTCCCAATCCCTGCGGTTTGACCTCACGGTTCTACACGTGGGCCCCTTGGGCATTGAGTCCAAAACTCGCTGGGACGTTCCACACGCATTATTTGGAGCCACGCACGGCGCTAGGCGCAGGGAGGCGCTCGGCGTGGCCGGGCCGCCCCGGGAGACGGCAGGCATCAGCGGCGGCGTCACTTGGCCGCCAGCCAGCGTCCCTGCCGCGGGTGCGGGCGGAAACGCTGCGGGCGGAAACGCGGCTGGGCTGCAGAGGGGCGGTGCAGGCGGGGCGGGGACCAGACGCATAGCACGTAGGGCCGAGTGCAAATGCACAACTCGGGGACTCTGATCGCGACGAGAAGAATTCAGCCACAGGTGACGGAGCACCGGACCAGGGCGCCGGGCCGCGGGGCTCTGAGCGACCGCACGGGCCACGGGCCAGCGACCCGGCCCCGAGACTCAGGGCCCACCCCACGGGGCCTTTCCACCAGGGACGCCAAGGCAGCGCCGTCCGCGCCATGCCCCGCTCCTTGTCTCCTTCCAGGCTGCCCACGCCGCCCCTCCAACCCGACTGCCCCACCTTTCTTCTGTCCTCACCCACACTGTCGTAGAGCAGACCCATCCGAGCTCGCGTAAGCCTCAGAACGGGCGGTGATTAGCCCGTCCGATCACACACCGAGGCCAGTCGCTTGCTCTTTGATGATTTCCTTGCGTTTCTTCAACAGCCGGATGAAGTAGACATCCCTATTCCCACTGGGTAGTGAAGGAAACAGAGAGGGAAAGTGACTTGCCCGAGGTCACGCAGCCAGACGATTCCAATCCTGCTCTCCTCCGGGGCGCCCGCGGCTGCCAAACTTGCTTCTTTTTAAAAACAGTCTTTGGCAGAAGCCTCACCTGCCGACAAAGCGGAAGCGCAAAGGGTTTTCCGAGGCTTACTCCTAATGCCCAGGGGCTGCAGGGGGAGGAGGGGTGCTCTTCCCCAGAGGCCTGCTCTTTGTCGAGTTCCAGTTCAAACGGTGAGTAAGGCGCAGGGCAGCACGTGAACTTGGGCCTGCTCGCACCCCTGGCCATCTCCTCCTGCCAGGAATCAGAAGGCGCTTATTTAACTTCTGAAGCCAAAGAGCAAGGCTCTCCCAGCCCCCAGACCTCACCCAGGGAACTTGGGGTGTCCGGGACGTCAGAGCAAGAGGGCCCGGGGCGGGCGGTGGCGGGGTGCCGAGTCCCACAGACGGGGGGGCCGGGCTGTGGAGAGGGCCGTCTCTCACAGGCCCCAGCCCCACGGCCCCCCCAGCGGCGCGCTGAGCCCGGCGCGGCGGCTCCCTGCTGTGAAATGATCATTTTCTGCTTCCTGCCTGTGGATGGCTTCATGTTTTCATCAAGTTCTGGAGAAAAAGAATGGGAAAATACCGTGGCTCCTCTCCCCCCTGTGTGCTGCAGAAATTGCCTTTTAATGGAGGTCCTTGTGGCTGCTTGGGTATTTCACGCACTCTCCGGGCCACGCATAGCGCCCCCCCAACTTCCCTGCCTTCGGAAACGCACTGGGTCGGAGTTTTGGGGGTGAGCGGGACCGTGGGGGAGCGCAGATGGGGAGGAACCTTGGGAGACACAGTCGGGACTATGCATGTCCCTCCAGCCCCCACCACCCCGAGGAGGCAGGAGCGCCCCTTGGCAGCTGGTGTCATGCAAAAAGCCACAGGCTTTGCGAGCAAACCGGCTTTCCAACCCTATCCGCGCAGGCTGAGTGGCCTTGGGCGACCGCCAGGACCTCTCTGAGCCTGGCCCCTCATGCGCGGAATGTTCTGGTGATGTCTACAATGCAGGGGTGATATGAGGATCGAACAACAGGCTGTTTACAAAGCCGCCAGCGTGGTGCCCGGACACAGCACGCTCTCAGCTCAGGACAATTTGCCACCAACCCACCTTGTTTCCCTTCAAGTCATTTTAGGACAAAAAAATAAATCTCATGAGATTTAAATCTTTTTTTTTTTTTACCCCCCTCCGCCTTCCCCCATTGGGTAAATGCTGAATGTATAAATAGTTTCAAAAAAGGCTTGGACAAATTCCTGCATAATCGCACCGTTGAGTTATTAAAGGTAAAACACCTGCTCTGAGATACTTAGCAGGCGTCTGCTCGCACGTCCCGGGCCTTGGCTTAGGCTCATCTGACCGAAACCAGAGTGGCTGGCACCAGGAGCAGCTTTTGGCTGTGTGGTCTGCCCAGCCAAAGGCCTTGTTCATTATGCAGAGTTAATTGCAGGATTAATATGTTTTTTTCATTAAGTGTTTCTTTTTTACAAAATCAAGTTTGTCATAATGAATGGGTAGCTGCAACCGTAAAGAGCAAAGCATGCACATGTATACAACACGCATATATGTGCATGCGTCTATTTTATCGTATATTTTACATAATAGATTTTATTTTATAGAGATTGCAGAATCTATTTTAAATCCTTCAATCATTAAGTAAAATTTTACTCCTAGGTACCCGTTGGAGTCTTTCTCACTGTTTTTTAACTGGTTGGCTTCGGGTTCCCTGCAAAAAATATCACAAAACTAGGAGTGTTCAGCGGCAACAAACAAAGGGGCGAGAAAAAAACAGACCAGCAAGGATCGTACGCAACAGAATCAGACCACGTAAGGATGTATTTTTGCGGAAGTATCTTTCCCAAAGTGACGTCGTTATAAAACATGACTATGAATTCTGCTCCTTTGAGGGCATTGTTCACGAATTCATTCTTTAGCTTCTAAATAAAGTTCTGTTTGATACATTACCTTCAGGATTCCAAGTAAGGACATATTTGGTCAACATTAAGGAAATTTTCTGAAAAGGGTAATTCATCTATTTGATCTTATTTTTTTGCCTGGACCTCTAGAAAGTTCCAAGCAAGATTTTTACTTCTAATGCCAGAACATTCTTATCTAATTTTGGGGGGATCATATTTTTTTCTTCTTCCGAATTCCTACTGTGTTAGTCTTACGGTATGATTCTTTTTACTTTTCTAAGGAAGTTTCTGAAGTTATATTTTTCCAAAAGTCATGGGGTACAAATATTATTTTGCAAGTAGAAGACAATGAGTCCGGTTTTCTTTTCTTTTTAGTGTTCAGTTCAGCTGGTATTTATTCACAATTATTACATGTACCATGCCTCATACGACACACTAAAGGGTTTATGTCTTAGGGACTCTATGCCAAAGAATCTTTCTTTGAGGAGACTATCAAAATAGGGGCATGATATGCCCATGAAATAATGTGATGTTCACATGTGACAAAATAGAAACAGCATTAGATCTCTTCGCCCTGAAGCTGAGATGCCCTTTGGCCTCAGCGGGGCCCTGGGAATGGGGCACATTGGACCTGGTGGGGTCCCGTCTCAGGGAGGATGTGGACCCAGCCAACTGGAAGACACTTAGGATCCCTCAGAAAGGCAAGTCTTAAGCCCTTTGTGTTGCCAAGGTGCTACATCAGCTCCTCCCTCAGGCTGCCGGGGAGCTCAGGATGGATTTCCAGTCACATTTTGGATCATCCCAATTCCATTCTGAAGGGCAGGGAGGGTGAATTCACTGGGACCCGGGAACTCTCCCTGCTGTTTGGGCCGCAGGGTTTCCCGGGGGCTGCCCGACAACCGCCAGCAATAACAGTCATGAGAAAACCGGGAGTCCCTTGGGCTGGTTCCCCTCTCTCTCACCTTTTTATTCTTTTTATCTTTCTCTCCTTCCTTTCCCTTTCTTGGTCTTTTCTTCCCCCTCCCTTTGTCTCTCTCCTGAATGGCTTGTCTGCGTTTCCCTCCTCTCTCCCTTATCTCTTTCCTTGTTTTCCCCTTTTCTCTGACCTCTTAATCTTTTTTTTTCTTTTCTCTGGCTGTTTTGCTAATTTCTCTCTTTTTCTCTTGTTTCTTGGTCCCTGTCTCTCTGTTCTCTTTGCTTCACTCTTTTCACCTTTGTCTTTTCTTCTCCTTTTTCTTCCCTCTTCTCTTTCTATTTCCTTTCTACTTTCTTCTCTGTCTCTTTCTCCTCTCTGCCCTGCCTGCTTCCTCCCACCCCCTCTCCCTCCCTCCCTCCCTCCCTCCCTCTCTCTCTGTCTCTCTGTCTCTCTCTGTCTCTGTCTCTTCCCCTCTCTCTCTCACACACACTTCCTCCAGAACATGGCAGAGACCAGGGCAGACACTTGGGGCCTTGGCACGCACTCAAGGTACCTACCTGTCCTTACCAACCAGACAGACCAAAAACCCAAAGAAGCTCGCCCTAGTCCCCAAGCGCCCTGACACCGAAGGCCCATGTCAGCCTGGGCGCGAGGCTCTCGGGGCTCCGACACTGACCAGCTCGAAGGGGGGTGACCTCCTGACCCAGACCTGCCAGCCTTTGCGACATTTCCGGAAATGACAGGGACTCTCCTGGCGCGCTGGCACCTGCGTTAGGCGAAGGGCCCTCCTAGCCGATTTTCTGGAGACTCCGCTGGCGGAAGGTCCCGCTTCTCGGCTATTTCAAAGGACGGGGTGGCCCACGGAGAGGGGAGGGCTCCGCGTTGGGGACGTTGCCCCCTGCAGAGACACCTGCCGCCGCGCCCTGCCCGCCGCTGGCGTCCCCACGGCCCCGCGGCCCCGCCACGAGCCCGCACGCACGCCGCACCCTTTCTGCACCGGACTCCCGGGTGTGGGAGATCTGGACCCGCTGCCAGGGCTGCACTCACTCATCCACGCCTTCATCTATGCAGCAAGCATTTATTGAGCGCCTGCTGTATACACAGCCTGTAGCAGTGACTACTGACAGGAACCCGACGCTCAGAGACCTTGAGCACCGCCGGGAGACGGAGATGGCTCGAGAGGGCAAGAAGGGTCTCAGCGAGCGTACGTCTGTCTGCGTCCCCATAAAGGGGCGCCCGAGGCCCGGCCCTGCACGCCCCGAAGAGGCTCATCGGGCCCAGGGGCCCGCGGGCTGCGCAAGAGGCCTGGGCCGGCGCTGCTCCCGGTCGGTCGGGGCTCCCGGGAGTCCCCACCCGCGACGGAGGGGGAGGGGAGCACCGTGCCCCGCGGCGAGAGAGGGAGCAAGACCGGGGGGACGGGGTGCAGGCTCCTCTGAACACCTGCCCTCCGAGAGGTCAGGAAGGGAGACCCCCACCATCGCAGGGGGGCCCCCCACCCACCCACGAGGATCCGCCCCCGCCCAGGCTCCTCCCGCCGGGCCCACCTCCAGCCCCCGGGCCCAACTTCGGCGTGAGGTTTGGAGGGGCCACACGAACAAGCGGTCAGCGAGTGAGCCCGGACGCGCACTTACCCTCGATGCCGCCTCCAGGTATACAGCCGGCGCCGTTGAGTGCGCACGCTCGCCGGTGTCTACAGCAGCGGTGATTGCGGGAGCCGCCCGCTGCCCCGCGGTGGCAGACCGGACGCGCGGACGCGGCCCATGCCCACGACGGAGCACCGCGTGGAAGCGAAGCGAGTGACCCGCAAGTGCGCGCAAGAACGCGGGCGAACCTCGCCACTGTTGGGTGAATGGAGCGAGACGCAAAAGAGAACGGCACGGTGCGATTCCATTTTATACAAATCAAGAACAGGCAAAACTAACGTGTGGGGTCAACAGGCGGGATAGCGATCGTTTCGGGGGGCTACTGAGTGGCATGGGGCACAAGAGCAGCTGCTAGGGTGCTAGCAGTATTCCATTTCCTCACCTGGGCGCTAGACACACAGGTGCGTTGACCTAGGGCGGTCGCTTGAGCTGTCCGTTCTGCTGTACACGATGGTGTGTGCCCCTTTTGTGCTTTTGTGCGTCAGGCTTCAATTTAAATATTTTACCAGAGAAAAAGTAGATCCCGGAGGACTTTCAGCCGCACGGTTGCTAGAGCTGGTGTGGACCCACCTCTCTCCCAATACCAATGCGAGGAACTCCAAATACAATATAATAAACAATAATACATTGAAATAAATGATAAAGTAATAACACAATTGTAAAAAAAAGTCTTCCCAGCATGACAAAAAAAAGGGATGCCACAAGGGACCAGAGATGCAACAAGTCAGAGGGCTGGGAAACAATCCCTCCCCTCCCCACCCCCAGAAGTGCTTCTAGATGGCATAGACTGAAATGTGCACCCCTGTCTCTAGTCCAGGGACTAGAGTGGGCGGAACCTGGCAGCGTGGCCCTTCAGTTAGGGGCAGGTAGTAAAGAAACATAAAGGGACATTTCCCCCAAAGTTGTTGATGTCTTCTGTAGTGTGAGGAATGCAAATGGGATAGCAACATAAGAAGTGGCCCAGGATGATTGAAGTCCTTTGAGCTGCAAAGTGGGAAGCCAAGAAAGAACTCTCTGTGGAATGTGCTCAGGGCACACTAGAATCACCCAGAACAATGAGCTCTGCTGAAGATGAGCTCACGACGAAAATTACAGACAAGCAGAGGAAACAAATTATCCCAGGGGAGGGCCTGCAGCAGGAGCAATTAATGAAAAATTAATACCTGGGAAACGCAGACATACAGAACAGTCTGAAAGAGATAAAAGAGTGATATTTAAAATGATGAAAAGTATAAAAGAAGTACAAGAAAATATAATGAAAAAGAGGATGATATAAAAGGAAGATTTGAAAAAGTACCCAGGAGTATTTGAATATTTATTCTAAATATATATTATTCTGAATACATTATCTATGTATCTACTAACAGAAATTAAAAACTCAGTCGAGCCAAGTGCGGTGGCTTACACCTGTAATCCCAGCACTTTGGGAGGCTGAGGGAGGAGGACGGCTTGAGGCCAGGAATTTGAGATCAGCCTGGGCAACAGAGCAAGAGCCCCTTTCTACAGAAAATTTAGAAACTATCCTGGTGTGGAGGCACAAGCCTGTAGTCCCAGCTACTTGGGAGGCTGAGGCAGGAGGGTTGCTTGAGCCTAGGAGCTCGAGGCTGCAGTGAGCTGTGATGACACCACTGCATTCCAGCCTGGGTGACACAGCTAAACCTTGTCTGAAAAAACAAACAAACAAACAAACAAATAAACAAGACCACCCTGAGCAAGAGCGAGATCCCATCTCTACTAAAAATAGGAAAATTAGCCAGGCATGCTGGTGCATGCCTGTATTCCCAGCTACTTGGGAGGCTGAGGCAGGAGGACGGCTTGAACCCAAACATTCAAGTTTGCAGTGAGCTGTGATGCCACCACAGCCTGGGCAACAAAGCAAGACTTTGTCTCTTTAAAAAGCCAACCAAACCAAAACAAAACAAAACAAAAAACAACCCTCAATGGTTAAGAACAACCCTCAATGGCAAATTACACGGGGGAAGAGAGTACAAGTGACTAGAAAGATATACTTGAAAAAACCATCTGGGATATCGCAGAGAGAAACAAAGAAAAGGAATGTAGGAAAAGGCAATTGAGACGCATGTGGGACAGAATGAGTGAATCCAACACACGTGTGAAAGAACTTCCAGAAAGGAGAGAAAGATGATGGGAGAGAGCATGGGAGAAAGAGAGAAGGCAGAAGGGAAGAAAGATGTGTTTTCAGGTTGAAGGATCACGTGGGCCCCTTTGCCCCAGTAGGGAGATGAACTACTAAATAAACAACTAACTATCTTCGCCTGGACACATCACGGTCAAAGCACAGAACGCCAAAGACAGAGAGAAGATCTTCGAAGCTGTCAGACAGAGAAGACAAATGACCTTCAAGGAAACAAGAATCAGACTGACGGCGGATTTCTATTCAGCACCGCTCCGTGCTGGGAGGCCACGCATAACATTTCAAAAGCATTCAGGGAAAATGACAGTCAGGTTAAAATAGTCTTTCCTTTTCGTTCTTTTTTTCTTTTTACACAGCTAAACCATTACAAAAGAGTGGGGCTAAATATAGACGCTGTCCAGCACGGTGGGGAGAGCTCACTCGCACAGACTCCCAGGGAAAGGATTTAAATAGACGTTGGGATGCAGTGGGAAGTAATAGAATGGAAGAAACAAAGGAACTGGCAGATATATTTAAAAATCCAAAGTAACACAGAGACTGTAAAGATATATAATAACAATGCCTATCTTTGGAGAGGATTTAAATGGTTAAACTAAAATATTAGTTATGAAAGAAGGGGTGCGTTGGGAGTTCTAGAGTTCCCGTATTGTTTGACAGGGAAAGAGGCGCGACGATTAATCTTAGAATTGAAGACGAGTTCGCGTGTTAAAAATATATTGGTTGCCATGGGAGGAATAAAATAGAACAAATAACTTCTAAATCAGTAGGATTAAATAAAAGGGGGACGGAAGAGGTTGTTAGGAAAATATCACACAAGATAAAGGGAACAAGAATGAGAAGAAACAGGTCAAAATATATTAGAAGTCACCATGAATATTAACTAATTTAGATCAGATTTAGGGAAAAAAAGGTAAACATCCACCTTATTGTTTATAAGTGATCTGCCTAAGACTAAAGGAAACCAATCATTCAGAGTAAAGACCGTAAAAGGAAAATCCCATGTAAATACTAAACTAAAAGAAATCCTATTTGTAGCAATATGACTATCAGATAAAGCAGAGAAATTATTAGGGAAAGAGAGGATCATTACGTAAAGTTGGAAGCCAGAGTGTGCCAGGAAGAGAACAGTGCTGAACCTATATGTCTTTACAACAAAGCCTCAAAATGTATGTCAGAAAATGGACAGAAGACCTAGAAAAATCCACCATCATAGTAAGAAATGTTTAATGTAACTTTCAGAAAATGATAGAATAAAGAGACAAAACATTAATTAAGACAGGAGATTTGAACAAAACTGGTGAATTTGATGTTTATAGATGCTTCTCCTGAAGCATCAGAGAGTTCAAAATACTTTTAATATTTACTATTTCCCAGGCCACAGGGCAAGTCTTGTTATATTTTAAAGAATACATACCTTGTTCCTTTACCATAGTGAAAAAAAACACCCTAAAAATATAAGCACTTTATTCCTCATCATATGTTTAGAAATTTAAACACATAAATAATTCAATCACCAAAGAAGACATTGTGAGGCAGGCATGGTGGTGGGCACCTGTAGTCCCAGCTACTCAGGAGGCTGAGGCGGGAGGACCACTTGAGCCCAGGAGATCAAGGCTGCAGTGAGTTATGATTGTGCCTGAGAACAGCCACTGCATTCCAGCCTGGGTGACAGAACGGGACCTCATTCCTAAAATAAATAAATAAGACACGGTAACGGAATTAACCAAAAATATTCAGGCTTGAATGACGATGAAAAATGCGTAGCAAAAATTATGTACTTCCGGTTTCCAATCCAGCATGTAAGGAGCTTAGAAATTGCCACTGTGTCCTAACAACAAGAGATGAACACACTGAAAAATCAACAACTCTTTTAAAATTCATCAAGGAAATTAGCCCACAGGGCAAACCCCTGTCTCCCAAATTGGATAGACAGACAGGTGGACACAGAAAATCATAATTTACCAGAGCAGAAACCCGTGAGCACAAACCTCTGTGGGAACAAGTGCTGGGGTAGGGAAACCTACAGGGTGATTGACAAGTCACTGGAGGCTCAGAGTGGATGAGTCCGAGAGTTGGAAACTCCAGGGCAGCCCCGTTACAGGGGGCCCCCGGCACTTTTCAGGGTTTTTACCTTTAGAAGCCTTGCCAGGTTCTCGTGGTGAATACTGCAGAAAAGTCCCTCACGCTTCCAGCAGTGGACAAAAGGAAGCATTTTGGAATATGTCTGAGCATTCTGTGCTAGCAGCCAACCTGATAGGGTTTTATCAGAGCGTAGTCAATCTGGGGGAAGGGAACTCCAAACTCCTGCTGGCTCCAGCCTTGCATGAGGGGAAAGGGAAATGCCCAACGCTAGCCCCCTCTAGCTATCCTCTCCCACCTAAGAGGGGAAAAAATCCCTGACAAGCACTGGTGAGATTCACACCTAAAGGCTGATGTCTCATTATAAGACTGTAGGACACTTCATCTCCCTGGACACCTTACTTTACTAAAGACCAATTTTCCACAGTTTCTTTTACCCAGTACATCAGGTCTACTTTCCCACAAAAAATTACAAGGTATACTAAAAGGAAAAAAAAAGCACTACATAGTTTGAAGAGATTAAATAAGCATCAGAACAAGACCAGATATGGCAGGAATATTAAAATTATCAGACCAGAAATTTTTTATAAACCATAATTAGTATGCTAAGGACTTTAATGAAAAAAGTAGACAATATGCAAGAACAGATGGATAATATATGCAGAGAGATGGAAATTTTAAGAAATAATCAAAAAGAAATGCTAGAGATTAAAAAACACAGAAATGCAGAATGCCTTTGAAGGGCTCCTTATTAGACTGGACACAATCAAGGAAAGAATATCTGAGCTTGAGGATATGACAATAGAAACTTCTAAAATCGAAAAGCAAAGAGAAAAAAGACTGGAAAGAAAAATGGAACAGAATATCCAAGAATTGTGGGGCAACTACAAAAGGTAGAACATATGTATCATGGTAATACCAGAAGGAGAAGAAACAGAGAAGGAAACAGAAGTAATACTTAAATCAATAATGACTGGGAATTTCCCCAAATTAATGTCAGACACCAAACCATAGATCCAGGATGCTCAGAGAACATCAATCAGGAAAAATGCCCAAAAAACTATACCTCAGCACATCATATTCAAACTTCAAAAAATACAAAAATAAGGAAAAAGACTTGAAAGGAGCCAGAGGAAATAAACAACTTACTTATAGAGAGGCAAAGTGTGAATTACATCCCAGTCTCCTCAGAAACCTTACAAGAAAATGGACTGAAAATGCTAAGAAAAGAAAACCACCAATCTACACTCTGAGCCCTGTAAAATTATCTTTCAAAAGTAAGAAAGAAATACTTTCTCAAATAAAAATTCAGGAATTTTGTTGTCAGTAGATCTGGCTTGCTAGAAATGTTAAAAGTTCTTCAGAGAGAAGGAAATGATGTAGATCACAAATTCAGTTATATATTTTAAAATAGAGTATCAGAGAAGGAATAAGTGAAGATAAAAATAAAAGCTTTTTTTCCTTGTTCTTAATAGAGCTAACAGATAAGAGTTTGTTTAGAAAAATAGCAGCAACATTGTACTTGATTATACTCACACACATGTACACATAGATATACACACACATATACCTATGTATGCCTATGACAAATGAACGAATGCAATGACAAGGATTGGAGGGAGGATTTAGGAATATCTTGTTATTACAAGGTACTTGTACTTATCTGTGAAGAGTTATAGTGTTATTTAAATTAGACTTGGATTAGTTGTAAATGTATGTTACAACTCTAAGAAAGTAAAAAGTGAACTATAATTGATACGCTAAGAAAGAAGAGAAAGTGGAATCATATAAAAGGCTCAATTAAAGCTACCAAATGCAGAAAAACTGTAGAAGACAAAAATAAGAACAAAGAGCAGGGAAACAAATAGAAAATAGTAACAGATAGTAATGGTAGATGTTAATACAATTATATCAATAATCACTGTAAATGCCAATGGTCTAAAAATACCAATTAAAAGACAGAAATTATCAGAATAGATTTAAATAGACTCAACTCTGTGTTGTCTATGAGAAACCCACTTTGAATATAAAAACATAATAAATTAAAAGAGAAAAATATCCCATGCTAACAATAATCAAAATGAAGCTAGAGTAACTATTTTAATTTCAGAAAGAGCAGACTTCAGAGAAATAATAGTTACCAGGGGTAAAGAGGAGCATTACCTAATGATAAAGGGGTCAATACTCCAAGAAGACATAATTCTCCTTATTGTGTACATGCCTACAACAGGGTATCAAACTACATAGGCACAAACTGATAGAACTTCAAGGAAAACTAAATGAATCTGCTATTGTATTTGGGTACTTCAATACCCCTGTATCAGATATGGACAGTTCCAGTAGGCAGAAAATCAGTAATGACATAATTGAACTCAATAGCACCATCATTCAACTGGATATAATTGATATTCTTACTACTTCACCCAACTACAGCAAATTACACACTCTTATTGAGCACACACGGAACATTCACCAAGATAGACTGCATTCTGAGCCATAAAATACACCTTAACAAATTTAAAACAATAGAAACCAGACAATGTCTGTTCTTGGACCACAATGGTATTAAACTAGAAATCAATAACAGAAAAATAGTTGGAAATTTCTAAAATACTTGGAGATTAGACAACATACTACTAAATAACATAGGGGTTCAAGAAAGAATCTTAATAGAAGTTAAAAAATATTTTGAACAAAATGAAAATGAAAATACAACTTACTAAAATTTGTGGGATGCAGTGAAAGCAGTGCTTAGAGGGAAATTTATAGCATTGGATGCAAATAGTGGAAAATATAAAAGATCTAAAATCAATAATCTAAGTTTCCCCAGTAGGAAACTAGGAAAAGAAAAGGAAAAAATCTAATCTAAAGCAAGCAAAAGAAAAGAAATAATACAAATAAGAGCAGCTGAAATCAATAAAATTGATAACAGGAAAATAATTGAGAAAATCAATGAAACCAAAAGCTTGTTCTTTGCAAAGATCAATAACATTGGTAAGCCTTTAGCCAGCCTAACTAAGAAAAAAAGAGATGATGCAAATTACTAACATCAGAAATGAAAGAAAAGACATCATTATAGATCCCATGGACATTAAAAGGATAATAATGAAATATTATGAACAACTCTATGCCCATGAATTTGAAAACCTAGGTGAAATGGACCAATTCCTTGAAAGATATAAATCTTTCAAAACTCACAAAAGAAGAAATAGACAATCTGAAGAGGCCTGTATCCAAGATGGATTCACTGGTGAATTCCACCAAACATTTAAAGATGAAATTATGCCATTTCTCTACAATCTCCTTCAGAAGATAGAAACAGAAGGAATACTTCCTAACTCAATCTATGAAGCCAGCCTTACCCTAATACCAAAATCAGACAAAAAGCATTACGAGAAAAGAAAAATATAAATCAATATATCTCATGAACATACATGTAAAAATCTTTAACAAAATATTAGAGAATTAAATTTAACAATATCTAAAAATAATTATATACCATAGCCAAGTGAGATTTATTCCAGGTATGTGGGGCTGGTTCACCATTCAAAAATCAATTAGTGTAATTCATCATCACATAAACAAGTTAAAGAGGAAAAAAATCACATGATAATATCAATAGATGCAGAAAATGCATTTGACAAAATCCAACATGATAAAAACTCTCAGCAAACTAGGAATAGGGCAGAGCTCCCTCAACTTGATGAAAACCCTCTACAAAAAACGTACAGCAAACCTCATGATTAATGGTTAGAAACTCAAAGCTTTCCCAGTAAGATCAGGAACAAGGTAGGGATGTCCCTTAATACCACTTGTTTGAAGTCCTAGCTATGCAGTAAGACAAGAAAAGGAAATAAAAGGCATCCAGATTGATAAGAAAGAAATAAAACTGGCCAGGTAGGGTGGCTCACACCTGTAATCCTAGCATTCTGGGAGGCTAAGACAGGAGGATCGCTTGATGTCAGGAGTTTAAGGTTGCAATAAGCTACAATGATGCCATTGTTCTGGGGTGACAGAGTGAGACTTTGTTTCAAAAAAAGAAAAAGAAAAACAATAAAACTGTCTTTGTTCACAGATGACATAATTGTCTATGTAGAAAATGTGAAAAAATCAGCAAAAAATTCTAGAACTAATAATCAATTATAGAAAGGTTGCAGGGTACAAAATTAATATGCAAAAGTCACTTTCCCATATATAAGCAATGAACAAATG
Source organism: Mirza zaza (assembly GCA_008750895.1). NCBI lineage: Eukaryota > Metazoa > Chordata > Mammalia > Primates > Cheirogaleidae > Mirza > Mirza zaza. Next base: position 39,794 of record VSMD01117306.1, on the reverse strand, counting down.
AAATTTGAAATACAGCCAACTGATCTTTGACAAAGCAGACAACATACACTGGGGGGAAAAGCCCTATTCAATAAATGGTGCTGGGAGAACTGGATAGCCACAGAAGAAGAATGAAACAGTATCCATATCCCTCACCACTCACAAAAATTAATTCAAGATGGATAAAAGACTTAAATGAAACCATAAGAATGCTAGAAGAAAATGTTGGGAAAAAATCTTCTAGATATCTGCCTAGGCAAAGAATTCATGAAGACTCTAATGGCAATCACAGCAACAGCAAAAATGAATAAATGGGACTTGATTAAATTAAAGAGCTTCTACACAGCTAAGGAAATAATCAATAGAGCAAATAGACAATCTACAGAATAGGAGAAAATATTCACAAGCTATACATCTCTTAAAGGGCTAATAACCAGAATCTACAAAGAACTCAAACAAATCAGCAAGAAAAAAAAATCCCATTAAAAAGTGGGCAAATGACACGAACAGAAGCTTTTCAAAAGAAGATAGACAAATAGCTAATAAACATATGAAAAAATGCTCAACATCACTAATCATTAGGGAAATTCAAATTAAAACCACAGTGAGATATCACCTTACCTCAGTTAGAATGGCTTTTAGTAAAAAGTCCCAAAACAATAGATGCTGGAGTGGATGCAGAGAGAAAGGAATGCTTATACACCATTGGTGGGACTGCAAATTAGTTTAACCTCTCTGGAAAACAGTATGAAGATTTCTCAAAGAACTAAAAGTAGACCTACCATTTGATCTAGCAATCCCATTCTTGAGTCTCTACCCAAAGGAAAAGAAGTCATTTTATCAAAAAGACACCTGCACTTGAATGATTGTTGCAGCATAATTCATAATTGCAAAGATGTGGGATCAAACAAGTGCCCATCAATTCATGAGTGGATTAATATGAATATGTATGCTATGGAATACTACTCAGCCACGAAGAAGGGTGAATTAAGGTCTTTTGCAACAATTTGGATAGAGCTGGAAACCATTTTCTTAAGTGAAGTGTAGAAAGAATAGAAAAACAAACACCACATGTATTTGCTGTTAAACGGGAACTAACCAAGGAGCACACATGCACATCGAGGGAAGTAAAGCTCTGTGAAAATCAAGAAGGGGTAGGGGTCAGGTGGGGATGGGCAAAAACCTACCTAACGGGTACAAAGAGCACTACCTGGGTGATGGCACACTTATGGCCCTGACCCAAGCACACCAAAAGTGATCCATGTAACCAAAAACATTTGTACACTTGTCATATTTTGAAATAATAAAAAAGGCAAAAAAACCCATGTTGCCATTTACATTGAAAATAAAACATTTAGATATAAAGCTAACAAAATGTGTACAAGACCTATATGAAGGAAACTAAAATACTGATGAAAGAAATAAAAGAAGAACTAAACAAATGGAGAGATATTCCATGTTCATGGATAGGAAGACTCGATGTTGTCAAGGTGTCATTTCTTTCCAACTTGATATATAGATTCGATGTCATCACAATCAAATCCTAGCAAGTTATTATGTGGATATTGACAAATTGACTATAAAATTTGTATGGAGGGGCAAAATACCCAGAAGAGCCAACTTGGTAACAAAGAAGAAGAACAAAGGCACAAAACTGGCACTCTCTGACTGCAAGACTTACTATAAAGCTACAGTAATCAAGACAGTATATAATTAGTAAAATAAAAATAAATAGATCAATGGAGCAGAGTAGAGAGCTCAGAAATAGATTCACATACATACAGTCAACCGATCTTTGACAACTGAGCAAAGGCAATACAGAGGAGAAAAGACTGTCTTTTCAACAAATAGTGTTGGAACAACTAGGTATCCACATGCACAAAAATCAGTCTAGACACAAACCTTACACCCTCCACAAAAAGTGACTCAACATAGATCACAGCCATAAATGTGAACTTCAAAACTATAAAAGCCCCAGAACACAGCATAGGAGAAAATGTAGAGGACATTGGGTTTGTTGATGACTTTTTAGATACAAAACTAAGGGCATGATTCATACAAGAAATAATTAATAAGCAGGATGTGATCAAATTAAAAATCTCTGCCTGCAAAAGACAATGTTAAGAGAACGAAGCCACGGGCTTGGAGAAAATATTTGCAAAAGACATATCTGATAAAGGGTTGTTATCTAAAATATACAAAGAATTAATAAAACTGAACAATAAGAAAACAAACAACTCGGTTTTTAAAAATGGGCCAAAGAGCTTTTCAGATACCTCACCAGAGCAGATACACAGATGGGACTATGAAGAGATAGTGCACATAATATGTCATCGCACATGTGCAAATTAAAACGACGATGAAATACCACTACAGACCTATCGGAATGGCCCCAATCCAGAGCACGGACAACACCAAATGCCAGCTCCAGCCGCAAAAGGATTTGGAGAGACGGAAACTCTTCACTCATTGCCGGTGGGGACGCAAAATGGCGCAGCCACTTTGGAAGGCAGTTTGGCGGTTTCTTGCAAAACTAAACATACTTTTACCATATGATCCAGCAATCCTGCTCTTTGGTATTTACCTGAAGGAGCTGAAACTTATGTTCACACAAAAACCTGCACAAAGATGTTTATAGCAGATTTATTCATAATTGCCCAAATGTGGCAGCAACCAAGATGCCGTTCAGCAGGTGAATGGATAAACACACGGTGGAACATCCAGACAGGGGAATACTCAGCACTGCAAGGACATGAGCCGTGAAGCCACAAAAAGACATGGTGGACACTTAAATGCATATTACGAAGTGGAAGAAGCCGGTCTGAAAAGGCTGCACACTGTAGGATTCCAAACACAGGACAGCCTTTAAAAGGCAAAATTGTAGAGATAGTAAAAAGATTAGTGGTTTCTAGGGGCAGGGAGGGGTGACTCGGTGGAGCACAAGGACATCAGAGCAGAGAACCAGTCCTGCATGACACTGCAATGGTGGAGGCGTGTCATTACTTCTCTGTCAAAACCCACAGAACGTCCAACACAAAGAGTGAACCCTAATGTCAGCCATGAACATTGGACGATAACGAGGTTCGTCGATTGCCAAACACGCACCACTCTGGTGGAGACGTCGACAGTAGGGGAGGCTGTGCATATACATGGGGATGCGGGTGTGAGGGAACTCTGTTGCTTCCATTCGGTTTTGCTGTCCCCTTAAAAATGCAATTAACAAAGTTCATTAATTTAAAAAATTATGCCAAGCAACTATAGCTGTGCACAGCGGCAGCTATGTAGACGCAAAATGCACCTGTCACCAAAGAAGGGAGACTGAGAAGTAACGAGACAAGTATTTGACTTGAGAAGTTAGGAAAAAGGAAGAGCGAGGCTAACCCTTCAATGCTTTCTAACGCACTCTGGATAAAATTCAAACTCCTACCCTGGTCTGCGAGTTCTGCTTGGTTTGGCGTTTGCTCACTTCTTCAATCTCAACCTCATCTCCTCCCACTTCCCACCCCCCCAGCTGATGTACACGGGCACACACACACACACACACACACACACACACACACACGCACACTCTAACCACACCAGCCTCCTTCTTCCTTCGTATATGTCAAGCATTCCCTGCCTCAGGATCTTTGCACATGCTGCTTGCTGCACCTTCTTAGAGCTCCCGCTTCTCTCTCGCTCTCCTTCAGCCACCACACACACCCCTCTCCACACGGCTGAACCCTTGTCATTTGTCAGGCCTCCGAGAAACCTTCCTGGGCCACCTATCACACTTCTCTTTCTTTGTTTCCAACATGACACATATCATGGGTAGCTGTTCTGTTTACTTGTTTCTCTTCTCTGCCTTACACCCTCCATGAAGATAGGGCCCTGAGTCTTGCTGTTGGCTGTTGTCCCAGTGTTTAGAACGGGGCCAGGCCTGGGCTCAGAGCTGTCAGTAGAGTGACGGACTGTCCTGGATTTCCTGGGACTGTCCCGGTTTTAGCACCAAAAGTCCTGTGTCTTAGGAAATTTCTCAGTTCTGGGTAAACTGGAATGACTGGATGCTTGGGTTGTTGCATTTTGAACTAAAAATGTCCTCATTATATTTCGACGATCTGGTCTAAGAAAATAACTGCTACCGTTTAACTAAAGGTTATATTTTACTAATGCATATGCATGATCTTATTTGAATTATTTAAATTAGATCTTAGGATAACCTGCGTGATTATTCACACACCCTGTTGGATCTACCGGCCCGAGAGCAGGGGGCACAACTTTCCTTTCCTCGGTGCCTGGTTCTACGGTGGCCTTGTCCCCGGCCCGGCCAGCAGCGGGCCCCAAGCCCTGTGCTCTGGATTTAGCAGCCTTTGTATAACTTTCTCATTTTGTAAAGCCGGTGTAGGCTGAGAAATCACAACAAGAGAAGGACAAAAGGCTGGGCAAATTGCTTTATTAAGTGAGCTAAAAGGCCCAGGAGGTGATAGCATTGCTACCTATCAGGTAATTAGCCACCCTGGAAGCTGCTTTTGTCCAGGGCTTCACAGACTAGAAGCCTGCGTTGTCGCAGGGAAGCAGCCCATTTTCCAATCAGCGGCTCTAATTGCCGGATCACGGGCTGACACACCTGTTAGGGCCAGACTTGCTGGGCTGGGCGGTGAGTGTAGACACACAGTCCCCTGCAACCTGCTGACCTGGATCGGGGGCATTGAGCGGGTGTCCTGGCCCCACTGCTTGTCCCCGCTCTCCCCGGCTGCCCGTGTCCTCCTCAAACAGCCCGACTGGCGCTTTTCCAGCGTGAATGCGCCTGCCCGGGGCACCTTGCTGGAATGCAGATTCCGGAGCGGTAGGCCTGAGAGGCACCACGACTCTGCATTTTCCGCAAGCGTGCAGGTGACGGGGGCGCTGCTGGTCTGCGGGCCGCGCTGTGAGAAGCGGGGCACAGAGACGCCCTGGGCAGACCGAGGGTGGGTTAACACGCAGACTTTCTCCGGCAGCCCCTGCAGCCTCAGCTCAGATGTCCCCGTTCCCCCATCCCGGGCTGTGCTTGGGGGCCATGGGGTGCTCTGGTGGCCTCTGTGGGTCCCTCCCAGTGTGGACCACATCACGTTGTAAAGGACCGTTCAGTTCTCAGACCCGGGTACCGCCTGGGAGGCCCTGCACATCATGACCTCATGGCAGCAGGCGCACGTGGCCACTGTTCGCCAAGCCGAGCTGGGGTCTGTGCCCTGCTCTGCCACCACCGCGAGTATCCACTGCACGCAGCCTCACTTTCCTCACCTGCCAAATGGGCACGATAACCAGCATCACCCACTCCCCAGCTCGGGGACAGGAGCGAGGTCGCACGGCTCCTTTTTCTTTTTCTTCTACTCAGTTTTGTACTGGGGGGGAACTGTCGTGGAGCGAAAGGCACACACCAGTGGATAGAATTTTACATCGGCATAATATACCTGTCTTCACTTGGGCTGCCGTGATGAGAGATATCACAGACAGGGTGACTCAAACAACAGAAATTAATTTTCTCATTTTCCCACCGTCCTGGAGGCTGGTAGATCAAAGTGCCGCTGATCTGGTTTCTGGTGAGAGCTCTCTTTCTGGCTCGCAGACCGTTGGCTTCTTGGCTGTATGCTCACACGGCGATGGTCTTCCTTGGCCCATGCATGGGGGGAGGGGAGAGAGAGGGAGAGAAGGAGCTCCTATGAGGACACCAATCTTACAGCATAAGGGCCCTATGACCTCGTTTAACTTAAATTCTTACACCTTATAAAGGCCCTATTTTCAAATACAGTCATATTGGGGGACAGGGATTCAAGATATGAATTTGGGGGGACACAGTCTAGCCCACAGCGACACCCAGCTACCACCCAGACTGCAACAAGAATCGTTCAGGTGCCTCCACAGCCTCCCTCACGCCCCGTCTTGGTCGACGCCCCTCCTCCCAAAAGTGACCACATTCTGACTTCAGTCCCCATTGGTTTTGGCAGTTCTTGAACTTCATGTCAATAGCGCTCAGCGTGCACACTCTTTCCTTTGGCTTCTTTCGCTCCATATTAGGCCTGCGAGATTCTTCCATGCCGCCATGTTTCTCTTCCTCCACCTCCTCATTCTGTTTCTTCTTCTGTTTTTTTTCCGAGTATTATACGTACGGATACACCACAACTTGTTGATCTTTTCACCTGCCGATGGACATTTAGGTCGTTTCTAGTTTTAGGCTATTATGAATGGTATTGCTATGAATATTCTTGTACAGGCTCTTTGGTGAAAATATGTGGGCATTTCTGTGTGTATATGTGTGTGATAATACCCAGAAATGAAATCACCGGGTCACCATCTATGTCTCAGCGTTTGTAGCCACTGCTAAACAGTTTCCCAATTTGCACTGCACCTAGTAGGTATGAGAGTTCCAGTTTCTCCACATCTTCCCCAACACTTGATGATATCGATCCTTTTATTTCAGCCATTACGGAGCAGTGGCATGTGACGTGTCATCGTGGGGGTTTCGACTTACATTTATGTGATGGCTAATGCTGTCGAGCTACTTTTACAGGCTTCTTTACCATTTATCTTCCTTAGTGAAACTAAAGTCTCCTTTAAATATTCAAATTTGTTAATCAAAGCCCCATGTGCCAAATTTACCAGGAAATCGACTTTCTTCCCCTGGAGGCCTCCTCCTCGGCCAGCAAACTGTCCAGAGAGTCAGGGCTGAGGGTGGTCGGTCTTGGTTCTGAAGCCAGGCAGGGACTAACCCTGAGGCTCATTCGTAAGCTGTCAAGGGCTAGTTTTTCAGCCTCCACTAGGTGTCGCTGTTGGAAGCGTGCCCGGCGCAGTCCTGTGTACCCTTCTCCCGGGCTTTGGGGGTGCTGTTCCCGATCCCCGCCCGGATAACCGAGCTGCTCCGTGTCCACGTCCATGGTCTCGGGTGGTCGTTTAGATATCACAGCAAATCACGCAGGTTGGCGGTTGTGTTTTAGAAAGTCGAGTCAGGATGCTGCCACGGGGAGGTCTGCTCCTTTCAGAGATGGCCTTTTCGGCAAGTACTCAGACATCATCGTGAGGGCCGCGCCACTCAACCGGACACCCGCCTCCTTCACAGAGAGCTCCACCGCAGGGCCTGCGATGTTCTCACCAGCCCATTTGCTTCATCGGAGACCTTCCCAGTCCCGCAAAGAAATTCTAAAAATGCTGAATCTTGCAACAGAAGGAGTTCAAGTCTCAATCTTTGTCCTCCAAGGAGGCTCTTTTCCTGCCCAATATGCAAGTTTATCCTTGCTCATTGAGACCCTGGAGGGGAGAGGGGCAGGCGCGTGTCGATGGTTGTACCACACCTCTCCTCCGAGGAACAGGTGTCCACTCACCTTAACCAGAGGGACGACTCATGTGCCTTTTCTGCCATCCAGAAGTTTAGCCCAGGGTGACTTACTATGTCCACTTAGAGAAGTGGTCACTGGGTCCTTTCAATGAAACTGAAATAACAACTTCTGCTTCACCAAGTAGCTCATTACAAGTATTTATTCTACAGGGCTATCACCTTGATTCGAGATCATGGGTGGAAGCACACAGGGTCCTCAGGTGTGAAAGGCGGTGGAGAGGTGTGAGCTTGGGGAATGGTCTGGAAGACACCAACAGTAGCCTCTGGGTTGTAGCTGGTAACTGCAGCTGTGGAAGTGGATGACAGTGTCTCGGGACATAGCGTGGGGAGAAGAGAGGCGGGCAGGACTGAATCCTAGGAGCATCGGCATTCGAGCAACGGTCAGAGAAGACGCAGGAGGCTGAGCAGGTGCGGGGCACATAATCGGGTGGCCGATGCCCCTGCCATTCTGCAGATGTGCAAGGTTGGCTCGGAAGCCCCCGGGGGCTGCAGCGGAGGGCCAGGTAGACGATGGGAACTTGGGCTTGAGGAGTTGTGTCGCTGGCAGGGGAGAGGAGGCGTTGGAGAGGGACTGGGCAGAGAGGTAGGGGACAACATGAGTCAAAACATGCCCTAGCTCTCCAGCTGCTGTTGGTGGCATTCTGCTAGATGGGAAAGACCAGAGGGGACCGGGTGAGTGGGCAGAGGTTCCAGGTTAGGGGGACACGTTTGGGCGTGTTGCAGTTGAGCAGTTTGGGAGGCGTCTAAGCAGAAATGCTGCTATGGGCTGAACCGTTTGTCTGTCTGCTGCTCCAAATTCTGGCGTCGTCGAAGCCCTAAGCCCCAGAACCTCAGAAAGCGGCTGCATTTGGAGCCAGGGCCTCAACACGGTGGCTCAGTTAAAGTGGAGCTGTTGGGGCGAGGCTGTGATCCGGTGCGACTGGGGCTGTTATAAGAGGAAATCTGGATGCACAGAAAGCTCCCAGGGGTGTCAGGACACAGCAGGGAGGCACCACCGTCAAGCCAGGGAGAGAGGACGCAGGAGAAAACAGCCTCGCCAGCCCTTGACCTTGGACGCCCAACCTCCGGAAGTGTGGGGAGATAAGATTCTATAATTGAAGCCACCCAGTCTGTGGCACTTGGCTGGTGGCCCCAGCCAGCCCTGCCCTGGGTGCGGTGACCGATGACCGGCAGGTGCGGAGCACGAGGCCAGGGTCCAGGGAGCCCCCCCAACCACCGCCGACTCCTCCCAGCACCCTGAGCCCAGCCAGGAACATCCACTTGGGCTTCCTGAGCATCAGGAGAGGAGTCAGCAGGCCGGCCTGCAGGGAGCGTGGGAAGGGGCGGGAGGTAGCTGGAGGCCTGACTCGGGGCACCGCACCGCCTCCCTCGCCCCTCAGCTCCGGCAGTGCCAAATTGCACGCCGCCTCCCAGGGCCACGTCTGCGCTCTTCACAGGCTGTGCAGTGGCAGCTCATGAATATTTACTGAGCTGCTCAGATATGCAGTGGGGAGAACAAATAATGAAGAGGAGACGGGGGCAGGAAGACGGGCAGGGAGGAGGGGGGGAGCGAGGGGGCGGGGGGCCCACCCTGACATTTGCACTGCTCGCAGACAGGACTGAGCAGAGGATGCCGGTGCGGGGGACCTTGCTGGAGAGCGCGAGCTTTTCCAGGGAGATGCAGGGAACAGCTTCCCGTATAATGAGATTGACTTTTAAATTGAAAGTGCTAGTGCTTGTGCTGCAGTTCAGACTCCCCTGCTGAGTGTTTATTCCCAGGGCTCTAACATTAAGACATCGTACATACAAGCTGGGAGCGTTCAATTAGGTTTTCTGTTATTAATCAGTCAATTAAGCCGCAATCTCTGGGATATACATTTTCACTCTTAAAGAGGTGAGAAACGTGTCGGGGGCCCCCAATCTGGTTTGGAAAACGCCAGCGTGGTAAGGAAGGAGAGGCCAGGGACCCGGGAGAGAAGACCGGATGGAGCGGCAGGAGAGAGTGGAGCCTATGGACACGGCGGTGTTTGGGTTCTAGAGACTTCTGGGAGGATGACTGTTGGAAGTTTTCTTGTGGAGGAAATGCCACCCGGAGACCAGGTAGAAGAAGGACCACTAGCTGTGGAGTTTGGCTGACTTTAGAGCCAGGTTTGGCAGAAGAAACACTGCTTCGCTGCCCTTAGCCTCAGTTTTCCCATCTGTAAAATGTGTACTTTTAATCCCTATTAAATGGGAGCTTTTAATCCCTCTATAAAATGCAAGTCCAATATGACAATGGATATGGAAATCTTTTCCTAAGATATCCCATGCTAGAGAGGATATGAAGAAGTAGTAGTGGCCATGATAGACAAAATAATGACATTTCTGTATAAGTGAATTGAGGACAGTAACACTCTTTTGAATGTGAAAGATCGGTGCATAAACTGAGTGGCTAATAAGCACCTATATTTCATTTGTTAATTTAATTTGATGGTTTAAAGCATATAAACAAAGGGAAGAGAACATTCTTTCCCTGGGTAATACTTCTGAGCTTTCTCTAAGAGATGGGGCCTCTGATTTGTAGCACCCCAAAATGTAATCAGATGGCAACAATTGGACAGGATTGGGGAAGGAAGAGAGGACACAGAGAAGATTTGATTACGGACTTCATAATAAGGACCAACCAGAAGAAAGCTGCCAATCTATGGAGACAGTGGATACTTCAAGGAAACAGATAAGAACAGCTAATAATTAGAACATAAATCAATTGCAAGTAAGTGTTTGAATTTGTGATTAGCATACAAGTAATTTGTTGTTGGACATTTTTGAAATTAAGTGTTGGTGTAATTAGCACATAAATCATTTGCACATGGGTGTTCCTGAAGTGTCTGGTGTGTAATTAGACATAAACCATTTGTCTGTGGGGGTTTCTAAGGTGTTTGGTATGTCATTAGCACATAAATCTTTTCTACATTGGTGTTTTAAAAGTGTTTGCTGTGTAATTAGCACATGGATTAGTTGCAAACACTGCATAGGTTTTGAATTATTTCCTGTGAAATGAGCATGAAAAGCTTGGGTACATAGAATTTTCTAAAGTATTTGGTGGGCAATGAGCACCTAGTTAATTTATAAATGATAGTCTCTAAAATACCTTTTGTAATTAGCACATAGACCAGTTGTACATGTGTATGTTTGGGTTTCTTGATTTGTAACTAGTGCACAGATCATTTTGTGAATGAGCTCTCTGAAGTGACTTATAATTTGCATGGAAATCATTTATCAATGGGTGTTTCTAGAGTACTTGATTTATAATTAACATATAGGCAATTTGTAGATGGGTCTTTAATAACTGCTTGAAAAAGTTCTTCCTCTTTTAAGAGATGCTCTCTTATCCTGTTTACATTTGCTTAGCCAGCCTAATTGCACTTGTAGGAAGAATTTATCGGTTGCTGAATTTTTATGCTTTTCTACTTGCTGCAAGTCCCGGAATGCCTATCTCTGTACTCAAAATGTTTCAGGAGAGTCTGCCATTTGCTTGTATACGATCAAAAGCCTGGGGCTTTCCCACAAATTTGGATCAGATCTCAAAGTCTCTTTCGTTGAGGTAGAGGTGTCTCTTCAAGGGTTCATAAAGTGTCCTGTCTTGGACCCATTACAGAGGGTCTGATGGAAATAATGACAGGCAATGCCAATTTATGAATAAACATGAACTTTATCCAAGTAAAAAGCCCAACTATCTCAGAAAATGACTGGGAAGGAGACAGAAAAGAGAATTAAAATGGTTGAGTACTTAGTGGATGCTGGCATCAACCTAATTATTTTCTGGGAGAAATCTCAGTTAATTAGAGTAGCCGTCACAAGAGGCAGGAACTGTAGCTTCAGCATTAACCAAAGATAGAGTGGTAAAAAAATTCAGAGCTTAAAGAAATCTTAATAATGTATCTAGGAAAACATTGCCATGTTATAGATGAAATAATGAAAAAATAACCATGATTGGAGGATTTCTGTCTTTGAATCCCAAAGGTAAATTTAAAATCTTCAAAGGATCTGGACAAAAGAAAATTAAATATTAAAAAGTTCATTTCATCTTCTAAGAACTTGCAATAATAAATGTACCCAAAAGGGAATCTTAAAAGAATAAAAGATACGACTCACGAATTTTATACCCAGCCAAACTGTTTTTAAACTATGAAAGTGACAGAAGAAAACATTCCAAGCATTTAAGTGTCTGAGAAAGAATATTCTCATATACCCTTACCTGAAGATGTATTACAACCAATAAATGAACACATCAAGAATGGCTAAATGACAGGAAGGAAGGACTTGCACATAAACTATTTCTTAGTTTGGACCCACCAAGAGATTCCATCTGAATAATATAGTGAAGAATATGGCTTAGAATTTGCAGAAGGAAAGAGAGGAAAACTCTACATGGCTGTTTTCCTTACTCGAATGGGGCGTGTAGGTAGCAACGCACAATTCATCCGGGGCCCTGAGGTTGTGTGCAAACTCAATGACGAGCTTATATGTTACACGCCTCCCTCTTCCGGGGCTTGTGTCTTCGCTCTAGCAGAAAGAAGGAAATGAGCAAAATGGTTACATAGGGTGTGTGCAGTCACGAGCCACTCTCTCAGTAGTGAAACAGGCCTGGAGCTGATACAGTACCCAGCCTTGCAAATCGCTGGCGGTAAGATTTCCCAGTCCTTAGATGTTCCAGCTCACTGTGTCTATATTAATAGTGCTGTGATCAAGATTTTTCTTTAAATCAATCCACTTGATTTCTTTAAACATATCTACTTCAAAAGATAATCTATGTAGCCCCCCTAAATGAGAAACCCTCATTGCCAACCACAAATAGAAGGCAACCACTCATATAAAAACAGCGAGAATATTAAATTTTGTCATTAAACAGGATATGTTTGTTTTTATTTGTCTGTTTCTTTTTTTCACATTTTAGCAACTCCGAAATGGAGATGTTATGTTACAATGGATGGTCTTTTATAACTAATTGGACCCTGTTTTTCTTTCTCAGAGGTGTGCACACACAATGGTGCCTCTTAACCATCAGGGCTCCTTAGAGTGGGTGTGATAATAATTGATGTGATATGATGTGATATGATGCTGCTCCGTGCAGCTGGCCAGACATCAGCTTTCGCTGAAAGTTCTGTATTTGAAGACGTCTTGCTGTTAAAAAAGGGAGATTAGTAAGTACTCGTGAGGTGTTAAAAACAGAATTGTAACAAGTGAGAGCTTCCCATGGAATCAGAAAGATCGAAAGGGATTTGCAGAAGGTCTACTTCATTCTGGGGTCAGGGCTATTTAAAGCTACGCTGTGTACACCCAGAAGCAGCTCTTACACGCCCAGTGGGAAGCAGTGGTGTATAAAATTCTTAAACAAGCTCCCTCCAGCAATGGTCCTTAGAGCTAAATGTGTACACACGGACTCAGAGTGTGGAATAATAGACTTCGGAGACTCGGAAGGGTGGGAGGGAGGAAGGGGGTGAGCAGTGAGAGACTAATGACTACGGGGTGCATTATTCCGGTGATGGTTACATTAAAAGCCAAGACTTCCCCGCTGTGCAATATATCCACGTAGCAAAACAGTGCTTGTACCACTTAGATTTACACGCATATAAAAAAATAAATTATGCTCTAATAAATGTGTACCCAATGTTTTTTTTGAAAAAAAAAACAGCAAAAAGAGTAGTGCAAGGTTTTCCTGGCCATAGCTCCAGCTTCACCGCCAAAACCAAATTGGTTCACATGCGAGAAGATTGTGCCCAAGCCCACAAGAGCATGATGTGTTTGTACACTGTGGAAATCAAACCCATTAGGGGCTCAGGATTTCTGTAAGGCATCAGTACCAAAGCCCGGGCTCACAGAGGTTTTCTGGGCCGTTGCTGAAGTGAGCAGAGACAGGATGGGTTCAGAAGTCTGACTTAACTCTAAGTTTGCTGCTACAGGGCCACATCGATGGCACAAACTCTACCATTTTGCCCCAGCACTTGCCGGCAGTGGTGGAGATATTTACCCGGGGTGGGGTGGTGGGGCATTCTGTGGCAGGTAAGGGTGCAGCCACAAGGCCTGTCCTGTGTCCACAAAATCAGAGCTTCAGAGAGCAGAGCAAGAGCTACTTTTACAGCTTAGGAAGTTGCAAAAATATTTTCTGAATATTTAAAACCGACATTGAATGACTTGATTTACTGGGCTTTTTTTTTTTTTTAATTGAGATTGACAGATTGGTTACCTGGTAGCACATATCAGGCGACATGGAAGTGCTCAATCTATCGTGTTCTGCTTGGGATGTCTAAACGACCCAATGTTAACTTAATCTTCATTTGAATGACTACGCGTATAGGATGTATGGTATACAGTGTATATTGCACGCACTAAAAGAGAGTGGAGAGTTAAAAAGCAAATCCCACATACTTAACGGAAATGATCTCTTTCTGGGTTGGATCTGGATCGATGATTTCCACTCATACTTCTCACTCTTTCCCAGGTGTTTGACCATGAGTGCTCATTGATTTTAGAATCAGAAAAAAAGACAAAAGTCCAAATTTATAATGTTTCCCTACCTATCAATCTTGAAGATGCTTGAACTATCTCAGCAAAAATAAAGTCTGATTGTTTCTGGATGACAGGTTTTGGGTGGATTTTTAATGTTTGTTAATATATTAATTTTTTTCCCTAAAATGACGATGGATTCATTTTGTAATGGCAATAATAAAGTTATTTAAAAGGGAACAAAAACATCTGGATTCAGCTGTACCTTAAAGTAGCCCAGCCCAGACTCTCTGGTTACATGAACAGATATATTTGTGTGTGTGTGTGTGTGTGAGTACACACATATATACACACACATACATATATTTACAGTCATGTGTTGCTTAACAATAGGGATATGTCCTGAAAAATGTGTTGTTAGATGATTTTATCATTGTGCAAACATCATGGAGTGTATTTACACAAACCTAGATAGTATAGACCACTGTACACCTGTGCTATTCGGTTACCAAAATGTAGGCAACTGTAACATGACAGGAAGTATTTGTTTATCTAAACATGCATAGACATAGAAAAGGGCAGCAAAAATACAGTTTTATAATCTCATGGGACCACCATCATCCTCTGCGCCGTCCGTCACTAGCTGAAGTGTCGTTACATGGTGCACGACTGCGTGTATGTTTATATAATTTATTAATTAATAGATATATTAATTATCTATGTACTAACCCATTTCGAATTGGGTTTTATAATTGATGACAGAAAGAGCTCTAAGGAATACACGGCTGGAGCCCGGATCAGACTTTATCTTATTCCAAACTCGTGTTAGTTCATCCCTGAGTCTTTCTCAGCCCGAACTGAAGAACCCCCTTCATCTGAGTCAGTTTTAATGGTTTTTAGCTTCCAAACGGGGTTTTTGAAGAAAGCAGTCCCAGCAGGCGTGGCAGAGCAGGAGCAGCCTGCAGAGATCGAGGAGAAGAGCCTCCCGGATTAAGTTCCCAGCTGCAGAGGGAAGCGGCTAAGAATGTTTCCCAAATCAGCCTGGACATCGCCTAACTGCACAACCCGCTTTGTTTGCGCCGCTTAGCTCTGGCCTCTCGCCCCTTGCCTCACGCCACCGTGCACCCAGGACTCGTTTGTCCAAGTAAAGCCCAGCCGTTTGCAAGCCCAGGGGAAAGAGACATATTTAAATACATCTTTAAAGCCAAATAATGTGTGTGCATATATGTATATGCACACACATACATGTATATGCGCACACACACACATACATATTATGAGAATGCTGTTCTGGATTTACTGGCCTCAACTGGAGCGAGAAGACGGGGAGAGGAGACCTTGCTCGGGGCTGGTCCCCTGGCTATGTGGCCTTAGGTAAATTCCTTGCCTCCCCTGAGCCTCCCAAATGGGTCGAGACGCTCTAGGACTGTTCCCATCCAGCACCGACTGGCATTTTCATTTTTCGTGAGAAACGAGAGGACACATGGACGTGCTAAACATTCATGCATGTGCTCACTTGCTTCATCCTACTACCCCTCCATTCATTCATACATTCATTCATTCATCCATTCTGGCCCTCGAGTGAACAAGGGAGTTGTTGAGGTAGGACAGCAAGTATAATCAGACAGACCTATAGTCCACTCCCTGTTCGGTGACCTGGGACGGCTCCACCAAAGTCTTGGAACCCAGTCACCTGCTCTATTAAGTGAGTACGGCATTACCACCCTTAAGTGCTGGAGAAAGGTGACCCGCATAAAGGGCAGATTAAAGGGCAGAAGAAATACCCGGATCATACGAATCGCAGAGCCCCTGTCCGTATTATTTCTTGTATCAGAACATGATCAACAAAGACTTTTGCCTCCAGCCAGGAAGCACTAACAGGGCCTGGATTTACCCTTTCACCTGCAACAACTGAAACAAAGCAAAACACAGGGAACAATGGTTTTCAAGACACTTGACATCAGGCATCAAAGAACACTGATCTCAGAGAGATGGCAAACCAATGAGGTGAATCCCACGATTGTCGCCACCTCCCACTTTGAGAGAGATTCCAAGCCACGGCATAGGGAGGGGGGGCCCAGATATCTGAGCATCCTCCTTGAATTGAGGAGGGAAGAGTGGATGTTCAGGGATTCGGCCGAGGCAGCTATAGTAGTCAGAGCAGAGTATCCGAGAGAAGGAGCTGGAAGAGAGAGCTCAGGGATTTGCAGACGGTTCTCCCTGAGCACTCAGCACATGCTTGTGGGGAAATGACCTGAGGCAGAGGGGAAGTAGCCCTTGAAAGGATTAGATCGTCTGGGATCTAAAAATAACTCCCCTTCCCTCAGGCCGAGCTCTCAGAGGGGTGCGCCTTAGTCTGGGGAATAAGTAGTCCTAGATCAAAGGCTTCTCTGGTCCCACCTGACAAAGCTTAAAAGCAAGAACTGAAAGGATCACACTGTTCCCAGGTAACAACTGCATCTAGGAACAAAGCTCAAGAATATTTACAGAAATTCAACAAAACAAAACAAAATTCAGCACTTAATGGTATAAAAGTCACAATAGCGGGCAGACAACCAAAATATTACCAGGGATGCAAAGAAATAGAAAAATAGAACCTGTAATGAGGAGAAAGTCAATCAATTGAAACTAAGAAGGGCAAGAACATTAAGAGATTTTATGACGGTGTTTCACAGATTCAAGAAACTAGAGGAGAGATTGGACGTATTCAATGGAAACATGGAAGATAGAAACGTTTTCAGAAATGAGATGAAAATGACAATATTTGAAATGAAAAGCACATGGACTGGTATACACAGAAGATTAGACATTGTTGGAGAAAAGATTAGTGAACTTGAAGACATAGAAACAGAAAGTAACCAAATCAAATGCACAGGACAAGCAAGAATTACGAAATGGAACGCAGCATTAGTAAGCCGTGGGACAACTTCAGGCAGCGTCATACACAACGTCATCGAAGGCTCTCAAGGAAGGAGGGGCAGAGAAAACATTTGAAGAGATTATGACTCACAATTTTCCAAACGGGACAAAATCTCAGATTCAAGAATCTCAACAAACTCAAAGCATGAGAAACAAACAAACAAGCAAAACCTATTGCAAGACAAGTAATATCCATATACCTAAAGTGATGAGAAAGAGGGAATCTTAAAAAGCATCCAGGGAAGAAGCATTTGACATGCAGCTGAAAAAAAGACAAAAATGGTAGCAGACTCTGCATCCTTTCAGAAGATGGGGAAGTAGTGCCTTTAATTTATAAAAAGAAAAAAAAAGTATTTAGAATGATATATTCAAGAAAAATATTTTTTTCAAGAACAAAGTAAAGAATTTTTTTTTTTAATGTGAAAAATGAAAGAACTGCTCTCTGTAAAATGCTAAAGGAAGCCCTTCAGGTCATAGGAAAACGACACTTGGGAGGAATATGGGTATATGAAGAAATAAAGAGCGTTGGAAATAGTCATTAAATAGGCAAATATCAAATACTTTTTCCCTAACATTGAAATCTCTTTAAATAATTGACAGTTTAAAAGAAGAACAATGACAACGTATTATGGGGTTAATAACATACGTATAAGTAAAATGTTATAGCAAAAGCACAAATGCCAGGTGCAGGGAAATAGAAGCGCACTGTTGAAAGGTTCATATGCAATATATGAAGTAGTACAGTATCATTTGAAGGTAGACAGTAATAAGTTAAAGATGTGCACCATAATCCCTAAAGCAACCACTACAATAACACAACAGAGAGTCGCATTTAATAAGCCAACAAAGGATAAAGTGGAATAATAAAATAACACTCAATAAATCCAAAAAAAGACTGGGAGAGAGGAAGAATAAAATAAAAAACAGATGAGACAAATACAAAATACACAGTAAGAGGGTAAGAGGATAGATTTCAACCCAATCCTGTCAATAATCACAGTACATATGGGTTAATTAAATGCCCAATTAAAAGAGAGGTTGTGAGATTGAATTTAAAAAGTAAGACTCAACTACAGGATGCCCCTAAGAAACTTACTTTAAATATAAAGACACAGTATGTACAAAGTAAAATATGGGAAAATATATATGTTTTATATTAATATAAAACATATAATATAATCACACTATATTAAATAGAAAGCTTGTGTGGCTATATTAATAACAGACAAAATAACTTTTTAAGCAAAAAATGTTATTGCAGATAAAGAGTGGTTGTTTTGTAACAAGAAAAGGAGCAATCCATCGAGAGAACATAGCATTCCTAAGCATTCATGCACCTGATAACAGAGCTCCAAAATGCACGAAACAAAAACTGATTAACTGCAAGGAGAAACAGACAAATCCACAATTACAGTTAGAGATATCAGCACTTCCTGTTTAAATAATCACCGGAACACGGAGACAGAAAGTTAGTGAGAACACAGAAGGCCCATGACCACTGCATTGTACTCTGAACTCCTTGCCACCCAGCCTTACCCTGCATGGTTAGGGATTCCTCATGAGAGAGAGAGAGAGAGCAGAGGAAGTCATCTACAAAAGCAAGTGTCAACCTTGAAATAAACTTGCACGGGCATTCGCCATTTTAGTTTCTAGCATGGAGGGGGGCAAGGGGGCAAATCCATCAGCCACAGTCTTGCAAACAACCACTCTGTGGTTAAGAGACCAGGTCCTGACATCAGAAAGTTGTGCTGTGAATCCCAGGTCTACTAATGTCCAGTGTGACTTGGGGCTGATGCGGTAGCATTTCTGGACCTTCCTTTCCTTGGCCATACAGCAGGGACCCATGGGTGCTGCGCCCCCAGACTTTGTTTCCTCCCCTGGGATGCTTCACTGTGCTCTTCCTCTTGGCTTTCTGGGCTCCCTGGGATCTCCCCGGAGAATTTCTCCTGGGTGTTCTCTCTTTCTAAATGCTCCCCCAGGGAAAGTCCCCAGTTTGGTTGACTCCAGCCAAGCGGGTGGTACTCAGGGGATCGGAGAGGGAGAGTGGCTCCGGGGAAGCCCACGCTCTTTGTCTGTCAACGGCAGCAGCAATAAGAATAGCTACCACTCTTTGACCACTTACCTGGATTGCTACGGCCACCCTACAAGGGAGAAACTGCCACGTCGCTCCCACCTTACTGGTGAGAATTTGAGGGTTGAAGAGGTCGAGTCACCTGCTCAAGGTCACACAGCCCGTAGGGGGACCCGTCTGTCTGGTCCTGAGTCTGAGACCTTCCAGCCACTACTTGGACTAACATCGCGCACACTGAGTTAGGGAGGCGCTTGCTGTTGGGATGAGACCAAAAATGCCTCCCAAGCGAATCTCACCCAGAGCTTGCACCTCAGGAAGAGAAGCTTGGACACATCTTACCGCCCTTCTCCTAGGTCCCTTTCTCTCTTTTCTAGAAGCCCTTGGCCTTGCGGTTGCCTCCAGCAGCGGTTAGGCCAGGCCGAGCCCGGCCGCAGTGACAAAACAGCCCCCGATCTCAGCGGCTGGAGACGGACGTGTACCCCTTGCTTGTGTCGCAGGTTCCCCAAGGGCGGCTGAGGCTCTGTCAAGGCACCGTCCTCACCCAGGGGCAGGGCGGCCGTGTAAATTGCGGGGTGCGGTGCAAAATGAACACGCAGGCCCCCTCGATGTGCTGAAATATCATCACACTATACACGTGAAGACGGTGACAGCAGAGCATTAAACCACGCGTGGGGCTCTCCAGGCGGGGAGCCTGCGTGACAGCACGTGCTGCGCCCCTGTGACGCTGGCCCTGCTGGGGTCCGGGGTGATGAGGCATCGTGCCTGGGGCCTCGCTGTCGTCGGACAGAGGGCGTGGGGGCCTAGCAAGTCGTGCAAACTCCTCCCGGAAGCAGTGCTCACCGTCCCCGCCCAGTTCGTTCCTACTCTTCACTCCTGCCCCACGCAGAGGTGGAGGGGTGGGACATTCGCACACAGGCCCCAGTGGCCGCCTGCCTGCTTCTGCAGCGCGTCCCCGCCTCCTCCTGCCACTCCGTTCTCCAACCACTGCTGTCCCCCGGACGCCGAGGTGTCAGGCCCCAGCAGACAGGGCTCGGCCACCGTCCCCAGGATCGCGCCTGCCTCCCGCCACGACCCCGCTCCTCGCCGCGGCTCCTGCCCCTGCCCGAGCCGCCTTGGTCACGCGTCTGCCTGGTCTTCTGATGGCCCTTCCTGCCTTGACTCTTGCCCTCGGCGTTTGCTTTCCAGACAGGAAACCCAGGGCTCGGTAAAAGCGTCGCTGCTCGGTTTCGAACCTTCCGATCGATGGCTGCCTCCCGTGGATTGAGTTGTGTCCCCCCAAAAGCCACGTTGAAGTCCCAGCCTCTGGTGCCTGTGGCCGTGACCTTATTTGGAAATAGGGTGTTTGCAGACGGAATTAAGATGGAGCTGAGATGGGGTCATCCTGGAGTAGGGCAGGCCCTCTCACCCCATCTTCTTGATCTGCAGGCAGGCGCATTCGCTGCGTCCCTGCTGGAGAGTAAGCTCTGTCGGCCACGTGGTGCACGGCCTTTACGGCGGCCCCGTCACCCCACTTCCCAATGCTCACACCCTCACGCGACGCCTCTGCCCTGAGCGCCTGGCCTCTGCCCGACAGAACATGCTAAGGGGTGGGCTGTCACCCCTGTGATTGTGCTGCATAGGACCGTGACGCCCGTCTTGCTACCACAGCCCCTCCCTGCCGGCTCTGCTGGAGCAGGTGGCCCCGCCGTGAGCCATCCCGTGGGCAGACCCCGTGCAGGAACCGACGGCAGGCAGCCTCGGGCCAATGGCCTGCAAAAGCAGAGACCTTCCTCTCTCGGGCCCCAGGGGGCAGAGTCCCGCCAACGAGCACGCGCATCGGGAAGCAGGTCCTTCCAGGTCAGCCCCCCAGGTGGGACCGCAGCCCCAGGCGGCACCTTGACTGCAGCCTCGTGGGACGCCTGCGCAGCAGCTCCTGTGCGGCCCGGCCCGGGCTCCTGGCCACAGAAGCTGGGAGACAGGGGGCGCGGGTGCTTTTCAGCCACCGGGGGTGCGGTGATTTGTTACGTGGCAGTGGGTAAGCCCTACAGGCGCTGCCCAGGCTCACGGTCTAGGACAGCATCTCTTTCGCTGCAGGTGCTTAATGAACTCACGCCGGCCGACTGAGAACACGACGCTGCGTCACTGAGGCTTGTCGCCAAAGTGCGTGTGCGCGTGTTTGGTAATGTGCACAGATAGTGCACAATGTGAGGCATAGTCGATAGTGTCACACATCACACAGTAGATAATATAACGTACATATGCATACAGAGTCAGTGATATAATACCGCAATAAATACAGTATAGCGGATATCACAATGGACTCACACGCACTCATACCCCCACCTATTAATATAGAGCGGAGAGTCAGACTTCCCAGTGTAGGTGAAAGTTGCCACAGCTAGGCCTGGTTTTCTTTTACCGCAGTCTTCCTTCTTGGCTTTCATCTTCTTTTTTTTCTTTTGACACCTATAAAGTGCTAACTACCATCACTAAGGCCTCTTGTAGTTTTACCTTCTACTCTAGGCTTTGAAGTAAGGTCATGGAAATGTTTAGTTTTACATCTGTTGTTTATTTATTTGGTCTGGCCTCAAAAAGAGGTACCATCGTTCAATAACGTAATTAAAAGAAGAGGAGACAGACGGAGAGAAATTGCGAGAGGCGAAGAGAGATTGCGAGATCCAGAGAGCTGGGGAGGGGGGCCGAGCCGGCCAGGCGACCCCCGGCGAGGCCCAGCGAGGTGTTTATTTAATGTCGCGGGAAGGGTGAGCAATCAGGACATCCTCTCCTTGTGCCTGCAGACTCGGCCGCGGAGACTAATAGGTATTTGCTCAGTGCTGTCGGTCGTGCTGTGTTGAATATTTATCCATCACGGGGGCGGCTGCGTGTTGAATGTCAGCCTCCCGTTCTGGGTCGCTCGAACGGCCCGAGGCCCCTGCTGCGGCGGCCGTGTCCGTGCGGGGCCCTGGCTGGCCGCCCGGCGGGGCCACCGTCTCTGAGGGGTGCGAGCCAGGTCTCCCGGCCGGGTGTTCTGCTGGGGCGCGGCCGGGCCAAGGGCAGAGGGCGTTGCAGGGGGAGGGCCACGGCTCCGTGGCTGCCACGCCCGCCAGGGACCGCGCCTCTCACCTCTGCTCCCCGGTCAGCCTTCAGCACAGACGGTGGCACTGTTCATTTCCGCCTTCGCATCCTTCCTGCACCCCGGTCCCCGCTTCTGTGCACCCCAAGATGCTGTGGTCAGCAGTGGGCTGCATCGGCTCACAGGGGTCGGCCTTGCCCAAGGCAGGTTCACCCCACGGGGAGCCGGGGCAGGAGATGGGAGGGTGGGGCAAGGAGGGGGGGCATTTATTCCCCTATTCTTCCCTGCACAAGCCCGCAGGTCCCAGCTGGGAAGCCCCTCCCTCATTCTCCCTCTCCCCCGCCCCTCTGTCCCCGGCCCCAACTGCAAGCAATCGGCCCCCGTGCCAGCCTTTGGGCCTGAGGGTGCAAATAGCTCCCCACTGTTGCTAAGCCTGGGGTGCTGCACCACCACAAGTGGCTTCTTCACACCCCGCCCCGTCTTGCTGACTGGCACCTTGATCACACGGCTCCAATTTGAAGCACGCCACCTCCTTCCTGCAGGGATTCTATCCATACGTCCCTGAGAAGTTAGTGCTTGGTACCTTGTACAGAGGAGGAAACTGAGGCCCAGAGAACTTAATCGGGTTGCACGAGGCCCTAAAGGTGTCATGGTCAGCACTGGCGTCCCCTGGCCACCCGTTCGGTTAACTGTGCCTGACGTTTGATCCGCTGGTCACAGGGAGTGACCCCAGCTTGGCTTTTCTCAAATGCATGCCTGGCAATGCATGCTCTGTTTGAAACCTCATCACCATTCCTTCACCTGAATAATGATTTTCAATTGCATTAGACTGTGGCTCCGGCCTCCTCTCCCACTCCTGTACACACACACACACACACACACACACACACACACACACACACGTCTCATCTACCTCCAATCAAAGTAATCAGTGGAGAAGCAACTGCTCCTTCTGCAAGGCTCCAGGAATCAGCATTGGGGTGTTTCATAAGGTTAAGGTTTGGACTTCATAGCCACGAGAGTGAGTGAGTTCCCCGTCACCGGAGGTAGGCAAGCAAAACAGATCAAGCATCTCTCTGTCAGGGAGGCTGGAGAGAAGATTCATACAACAGGTGTTGGTGGAGGGGGCTGGAATGTGATAATTCTGAACTGCTCATCATCAGATTATGAGGAGGGAGAGAATTTTGCAAACGCAGATTCCGGGGCCACGCCCTTGGAGATTCTCATTCCACAGGTCGGGGTGGGGCTCAGACACCTGCATTATATACGAAAGTCTTAACTGTAGAGTTCCCCTAACATCTGAGGTCCCTCCCTCCCAGCTCAGTAGGCAGCCAACGTAAGGCTCAGCCCTGCAGGGTGGAGGTGGTGAGGTTGCTCAGGTTCTAGGCCGACTGGAGGCACTCGGCCCTGCCCCAGGACCAAGGGGGAGACATGAGCTCAAATCCACACTCCAGAGCTGCGCCAGCCTCGGGGAGCTGTCACACCTGAAGTTTTCAGAGCTTTCTGGATTACAGGAGTGAGAACGGGATTGAATCTACCTAAGAAAGTTTCTCGGGAGGATTAAAACAAATCCTGCTCGCAAAGCCCGGGGCATCCGGCAACTGCGCGCTGAGTGTTAGCTGATCAGCGTCATCATTAGCAGCCGCCTTTGGAGTCGTAAAATGCTTAGCGCACGTGCCTTAGGCATATATAGTAAATGCCAAAAAAAAAGTTTGCTGTAACTATTATTACAAGATTTCAACGACGTCCAGTTGTGTAGTTTCTCCATTGCTTTTTTCGATGATGAATAACAAAGGCAGAAGAGATGTCTCCCCCAGAGCCCCGAGTTTTGAAGGGGCAGCCTCCGGGGTCCGGGGGCTTTCTGATCTCCGCAGCGCCCCTTCCCCAGGTCACCTGCTGGGCCCAGCAACTCTCCCCCCACGCCCCTTTGATTGCAGCAAGCTCTTCCTGTTCGGGCAAACTGGATATTAAAAACAAATGTACCTAATTAGAAATAAAATGTTTCCAACCAGCTCGAAATAAAATAAAATGTAATTACTAATGATATTTAAATGTTGCAGATATTTTATTTTTTAAAATCCCCTTAATTTAAAATGAAGTATGGCTTTAATTTAGTGAAGAATGCAGTGAGCTGGGGAACAGTGGTCTGGCTCCCGCCATGGAAGAAGGAAGACGGGTGTTCCCTACAGCATCCTTGGCCCGGCAAATGGGCACCAAGTTTTTTTTTTGTGGGGGGGAGTGTCTTCCAGGGAACCCTGAATTTTTTTATAGAAGTCATAGACATAGATGCTGAGTCAGTGACAAAGTTTTCACAGAGATTTTTGTAGTTCGAGATTTGTGCTGTGGCTCTGTCATTAGCACACCTCTTAGGCAGGTCCCTGCACTGCTCCCTGCCTCAGTTTCCCCTCTGAAAAGGGACAACGCTAACCTCTGCTTTAATGAGGTCAAATGACATCAGTATCTCTGGACCATAGGTGATACATTTGATAAGATATGGTATCACTTTCATCCTAACCTTCACGGGGACTGGGACCATGCTGATGTTTTTCTCTTTTGTGTCTCAACATTTCAACAAGTGCCTGGTGCAAAGGAGATGCTCAGTGACTGAACGAATAAATATGTGGATGAATGAACGACCCATGCGTAGGACATTAGGGTTCAGAGAAGTAACGCAGATAATCTAGTATATCCCTACTGGAAATCTGAAGCCTATATGTATGCAGGATTGATTACTTCCTGCTTGTTTGCCTCCAGGGATGGGAAGCTCTCTACCACACACCTACGCAATATCAGCTTTGAAGAACTCTGGCTGAGACAAGCTTCCTTCACTCTGCCCCCCCCCCCCCCGAAGTTCCATAAGCTGAGCCTCTCTCTGCCCTCTGGGGCCACAGGGGACAGGATGGGGCCCCAGGAAAGGCTTCATGGACTTGTCATTTCATACAGTACTTGCTCATCCACTGGGATGTCACGGGATGATATGATGCTGGTAGTACGGCGAGCTATCCAAGTCCAAGCCTGAGCCCTGCCACTCGCCAGCTGCCTGATACCAGAGAATTCCCCGCATGGCCTTGTGCATGTCACCCGGCCTCTCTGAGCGCCAGTCTCCTCCTCTGTAACTGGTCGGTCAAGAGAAATTCTGTCTGTGCTCACAGTACAACCAAATCCCACAGGCTCTTGTGACAGGGAGCTGGCCTGTGGCAGGTGACAATCAAAGAAGCTGGCCGCCGTGTCTTCCCTTTTCCTAGTTGAGCGGGCATTTAAAGTGCTCTGCCTGGTGAGGGTGTTCTAGAACCCTCCCTGTCGCAGCCGATCCGCTCTCAATATGCCCCAGGCCTGTGAGGATTAAGAAGGAGATCGTACCTCCAAAGCTGAACAGTTTATCTAGATTCATTACAAATTAAACATGTTTCATTTGAGTGAAACAGTTGTATTTTTTCTTAATGGGGAGAGGATGCTCTTATCTAAGCCACACTCGCTGCCCGGACCGTTGCAGTAGCCACTCCCATCCTCACCCCGCTGCAGGCTGTTCCCTGCCCAGCAGCGTGGGCCCTGCACTTGGAGGGTGAACACCCCAAGGCGTTCCTCAGTCTTCCAGGATGCCTTGTGCCCTGGGGACCTCTTTGTCCTCACCTCCTCCTGCCTTCCCCTTCCCTCATGTCCGCCTCGCTCCTGCTACACTGGTCTCCTCCCTGCGCCCCGTTCATGCCAAGCTCCTTCGTCCTGCCTCAGGGCCTTTGCACTTGCTGTGCCGGCTGCCTGGGACACTCTCTTCGGTTCCTCCTTTGCTCCTTCCTTCAGGTCTGGGCTTAAACGTCCCACTTCCGGGAGGGCGTCCGTGGACCCACCCTACCCAAACTGGCCCTGCACACCTTGGCCACCTCCTGTCTCTGTCCTTCCTTGATTTGCTTCATGGTATATTACCTTTTCATGGTTTCTTTTTAATGTGTCAGGCCCTCTCCCTGACTGACTGCCATCACTGTACCCCTGGGCTGGAGAAGGCCACAATGAGAGGGTGGCCTTGTGATTGAAGCCACAGGCCCTGGTTTCATCACATCCTTGGCTACATGTCCTTGGGAAAGTTATTAGCCCCTGGCCTCTCTGAGCCTGTTTCTCCATCTGTGAAATGCGGGTGGTGCTTCAGCCTTAGGGCTAGGTTGAAATTAGCCTAGACCCCTTCGTGGGTGCCAGGCACTCTTCTCACCTGGGCGGGTGGGGGTGACAGGCCAGCTGACCTGGGCTTGACATCTAGCACAGCACTCACCCCCGCACCGGCTTCCCTTTCGGCCGTTGGCCCGCCTGGCGCATAGTAGGAGCTCAGCAAACGTGTGTCGGATAAACGATGGGGCTGTGTGAAAAGAGAAACAAATCGGCCCCTGCGAGACTCTCAGCACGACTCTGCTGTGGGAGCCACACAATTTTATGAGAACTAAAAAGGAGCAACTTTAGGAAGAAAAATATTTTGGAATCAATTGCCATGGTTACATCACAATATCGTCAGTTTCCAGAGCAAATTCCCTTTTTTCCCTTTTGCCTTGAAGTTGGCAAAGCAGGAATGGCCTTTCTGTGCCTGCTAACAACAGCACTATATTGTCACTGTGGAACGGCCTGCTAGTGCAGAATATGTAACAAAGGAGAAAACAAAACTATGCTGCCACTTAAGGGAAAGCCACAAGGTACGCTTTGACATATTTTTCTTTTCTCGGTCCTTTTTCCACGCGCTTAAAACAAGCATTAGCGAGTTCATGTTGTGTACATATTTTCATTTACTAATTATTTTCTTTTGCTTTTACTTTCCATCCTGAACATTCTCTCCTGTCATTAAAATCGCCTTCTCCGTGGCACCGTGGGCCGTGGCGTCCTTTGACGCGGCCACGTAGCAGGCCCTGCTGCCACCTCCCTCAAGGTCTGTCGCCTGACCTTTGCCATCGCAAGTAAAGTCACAACGGACACCTGTGTCCTGGGCCCTCCCTGCTTCCCGACTGTGTCTGGAGTCCGGATCTGAGCAGGAAGACAACTAGACCCGGGAACGTCCACATGTTTAAGATCCTTGCTGGAATATTTTCGCTCTCAGACACGCTAGAGGATCTAGAATATGTTAGATTTATTTACTTATTCATTGGACATGTCTAAGAATAGAGGGGGAAAAAAACGAAACAACTTCTTCCCGCTCTGTGTCACCCCTCAGTGTGACACAACGAGGCCCCTCTGGTCACGAAAAAAAGGAGCGAGACTCTGTCCCACCAGCCCCGGATCCTTTAATCGGGCAGACCCTCCGGCCGGGCCAGCGCGTGTCCTCTCGTCCCGTGGAGTCCTGGCTACCTGGAGCAAGCGCAGGCCCGCAGGTGGAGGGCGCAGTCCCGCGAGGCTGTCCCCAACTCGGACGCCAGGCGCAGGCCAGCCCCTCTGCGAATCGGGGTTTGCACAGACCCCTCCCGGGTTGGTTCTCCTGCTGGGGCGGCTCACAGAGCTCAGGGAAACACCCCGCTGATGTTTGCCAGTTTATTATAAAGGATATTACAAAGCATCCAGATGATTAGCCCGATTACGAGACGCAGAGGTCAAAGGCAGGTGGGAGGAGCACCGGCGCCCACGCCCCTGCCGGGAGCACCACCCTCCAGGAACCTCCCGGCGTGCAGCTGTATGGAAGCCTCCAGAAGCCAGTCTTCTGAAATGTCTCTTTATGCAAGCTTCCTTAGTCGGTGTGACTGACTAAATCCTGGGCCACTGGCGATCAACTTGACCTTACCCCCTCCCCCCTCCCAGGCGGTTGGGGGTGGGGCTGAAAGTTCCAGTCGTTTAAGGTGCCTCGGCCTGTCCTGTGACCAGTGAAGCCAGTTAGGGTCCCCAGCCACCAGCCTCCTCATCAGCATATAAAAGACGCCCCTCCCTCCAGAGATCCCAAGTGTTCTAGAAGCCTTATGCCAGGGGGATGACCAAATACATATATTTCCTGATATCACAACATGCAATTAAACATTTACTGCGTGCAAAGCAATGTTTGCCTTCAAGGAATGAAATAAATTCTCCGCCGATCCATCCGTTCGTTCGTCCACCCACCCACCGTCCATCCACCTTCATTTTTCACGTATCTTTCTGGCTACCATGCTGCTTTTGATCTATTCGTCGGCTCGCATCC
The DNA here is from genome assembly GCA_008750895.1 of Mirza zaza. Taxonomy (NCBI): domain Eukaryota; kingdom Metazoa; phylum Chordata; class Mammalia; order Primates; family Cheirogaleidae; genus Mirza; species Mirza zaza. The sequence continues at coordinate 11,824 of VSMD01117306.1, read as the reverse complement.
CATTTTACGTGTCTGATACGGTCCTGGCAAATGTCTCTCTCTCCTCCTGTCCAGCCCTCCCTTCCTTTCCTCCTGTCGTCTCGCCATGACACCTGCCTGCACCTGCCTCCCGGCAACTGCGAGTCCCTCGGGGGCAGAGGCCGGGACACGGCTGTCCCTGCGCCCAAGGACCAGCGCGGGTGTGGCGCGCACCAGGCGTCCGTAAACGCCCACGGACTGAGCATCCGTCCTTTGTCCACCCCTCCCTGCCTCCATTCTCACGATTTTTTTGTGTGTGTGTGGCATTATCCATTTAAAAACTGACCGGGCTTTATGATTTCCATGTAGGAAAATGAATGTTCAAACTACACAAATCAGTGAACAACTTGGCGAGCATTCTTTTAGGGAGGCCTGGGCTTAGCACATCGCCCATGCCCCAGAAGATACTCTCCTGCCTCCAAAATTAATGACACCCTCCTCCCCGCCACCCCGAGGCAACCAACCTTCCGCCCCTGGGCGCTGGGCCTGGCTGTCGTGTTTGGAACTCAGGCCGGCGGGCTGGGCTCGTTGTGCCCGGCGCTTTGCTCTCGCTGCCTCCACGCGTGGATGTCGCAGTTGAGTGTTCTTTCCTGTGAGTGGGGGTCGCGTTATTCCCATACAGACCGCACTCCCTCCATCCACCTTCCCCGCCATGCTTCTCCCCTCCCTGGACTCTGGCGTGGGCTGTCTAGTCCAGTTAGACGCCGCTCCCGGCCCCAGCCAGACAGATTGGTGGCGCTCTGCCCCCAGGGGACAGACAGGGATGGGGCCTTCACCCCCTGGGGAGGGGGTGGAGTGACGGTGGCCTGGGGCATGGAGCCCCCCTAGGCAGCCTGCTGGGTCCCGTCTGCTGATGTCTGTGTCTGTCTGTCTGTCTGTCTGCCCACACACCCCACCCCCTGATCCTTCCGAAGGTCGTCCATGGAGAGAGTCACCCTTCCCCGTTCCCTTCTGCCCCAGTCAGGCCCTCCCTTCCCCCTGTCCCCCCCCCCCCCCCCCCCCATGTGAGCAGCAGTTCTCACTGCACAAAGCAGCCAACTGCGTCCCAGCCAGGCACCGGGGCCCACGTTGCAGCCGGATTCGCTCTGGGGTAATGAAAAAAAAAATATGGCCAAATGCTGGGAATCGGCGCTTGGAGTTCGCACTCCAGGACGCCGAGCCGGGGGAGATCACACCTCCCTTGGCAGGGATCCCCCCAGTCTGCCCGTCCGGCTGCCGAGCCCGAGCCCCTCCGCTCTCGCCGCCTCCGGGAGGGGGCGGGCCTGGCGGCTGGTCCCCGCCGTGGAACCGACGCCCGGGCTTGGTTGCCACGTGGGGCCTTGTGTGTGTGGGGGGGTGCAGGTGCCTCTGCTGCTCGGAGTGGCCGGCCCCGGGTGCCAGGGAGGGAGGGAGGATGAGGATGGAGGAGACGCTGCAGGCATCGGGGCCCGCCCTGCCCGAGCTCACCCTGACAGCAGAGCCTCACCCCCGAAATCACGGGGGACGTCCAGGTGGCCGGGCGGTGCCCTTTCCCCGAGCCTCCGCTTCCCTTCTCCAACTGGGGACAGGACCGCGCTGGGGAGATGCCGCTGGCAAAGCGCCCAGCAGAGGGGCAGCCCCCGCCAGGCCCCGGCCAACGTCATCACTGTCACTCTGAGCAGAAAGCCACGTGCCAGCGGCTCCGTGACAGGCTTTTCGCTACGCCGAGCCTCAGTTTCCTCTTCTGCATGGTGAGATGTCTAATCCTCATTGCAGGTTTAGTCTCAGGAAAGGTGTGGGAGAGAATGTCAGTGGAATCCCTGCAAAGACCTGGCACGTCATGGGAGCCCCATGAATACTAGTCCCCTCAGGGGTCCTCTGTGGGCCCACGTGTGGCCGTTCTGAAAACGAGAGGTGTGTCCACTTCTCTGGGCAGATACAGTTCTCCGACAGGGGACATGGCCGTTACTGAGTGGAAACTGGGTTTCAGACGCTGGTCATTTACGCAGGCGGGAGTTCTTGCACAGTGCGCAACCTGCACAGCTGTCTGCCTGCTTAGCACCTGAGATCCCTGAGACCCCTGATAGCTCTTGCCTCAGCTCCTGAGCCCCAGTCTGTCTCTTACCCCCTAGTTCTTCCCTTTTGCTTTCTGGTCCTGAATGCCACGCTCCTTGCTGCCTCTCTCTGCAGCCTCTGACCTCTTGAATGACACAAGACTTGGGTTTGAGCGGGCCGTGTGACGTGGGGCGCGTGACTTCCTCGCTCTGGGCTTCTGTCTTCCTAACTGCATAGTGAAGATGCTTGGCTAGCTGACCCTGAAGGGCATTCAGGCTGTGACAATTAGAGTTTTGCTCCTAGTAAAAGTTCATTATACTGTGACTCCCAAATACAGACGTCCTTTCTTTCTTTTGCAAACTTCGTCTTTTGCCAGCAGGGCACTCCCAGTCGTTCCAGCACAACGATTTCTGACGCCAAGAGCGTCCTCGGCAAGCGATGGAACGTTCCAGGTATTGCTCGGTCCGTCATCTCGGCCTGGCCCGCCCCGCCCCGCTTTTGTCCACCTCTCTTTGTCCTGACTCCCCTTTCCTCTCCCCCTTTCCTCACTCGCTACTTTGCGCCCTCCTTTTCCCCTGCCTACTCTCACCGTCTCATGTCGTGGCCTCCATCTACCCTCCCCAAATTCACGTGTTGGAGCCCAACCCCCAACGCGACTGTATCTGGAGACGGGGGCTGCAGGGAGGTGACCAGGGTTAAAGAAGGCCCCAATGTCAGGGCTGTCATCCAGGAGGACGGATGTTCTTAAAGCATCCGTCTGGGCCTCCGGCACAGGAGAAAGCCGCCTGGGGACAGAGCGGGAAGGCGGCTGCCTGCAGGCCAGGAAGAGACCCCTCACCGGGACCTCCGTCCGCCGGCCCCTTGATCTCGGACTTGCAGCCTCCAGAACTGTGAAAACATTCATTTCTGTTGTCTAAGCCACCCAGCCCGTGGGATTTCGTTATGGCAGCCGGAGCCGACGGATGCTCTCTGTTTTAAGAGATTTCCATGAATTGTCTTTGCTTAGGGGACTCGAGCTCCTTTCCAGGTGGATCTACACCGGGCCTGAGCCCAGGCATCCTAAGGGGCTGCCCCACCCCGGTGCCACATGCCCTGCGGGAGCTTGGTGCCCGTGGGGCACGATGAGTTCGCAGGCCTGAGACGCACCCAGACGGGGCCCGAGACCGCGGACCACCTCTGCCTCCCCTGTAGGCACGTGGCTTGCACTCGGCCGCTTCTCCACCCCTGCAATCTCCTGCTGGGTCCCTGCCTGGAGTTTAGGGACGGGCTGCAGCGAGATGGGGTGCGTGGACCGCCTCTGGGGGCAGGGCCGCGGGAGCTGTCCTGTCGGGCACAGTGCCCCGTTGGAGACCGGTGCCCTTGGTAAGAGAACTTCGCGGCCTCCGGTTGGTCTGGGCTGCTTATTCGTGGCGGCCAGTGAGCTTGGGGGCCCCCATTCTGACCCCGACATGGACCTTGGGTCAGAGGCGACATGCCCTGCCACAACCAGTCCTCGGGCAGCCCCAGGAAGCAGGGGCCACCTCAGGCAGCATCTGGCGACGATTAGGGAGCCAGACGGTCTGCGCTTGCCTCCTGGCTCGGGCCCCTCCCGGCTGGCTGACCTCTGTGTTCTCGTCTGTTCAATGGGAGAGTGATTTACCCACCTCACAGGGCAATGGAGAAGGTCAGATGATCAATACTCCTCGAGCCCTCGGAGCACCATGCGCATTCATACCACTATCTTCATCATCCTCGTGTGACAGGTGAAGAAACTGACCCCATGGGCTCTGGTCGTGCAGTCACAATCCAAACCCGGTCACCATCCTCCGAGCCCCTGCTCTGAAACAGCACTTGCTCTTGTTTGCAGTGTGACAGCTCTTGTCTGCAAGAGGACGTTTCCATCTTCCTCATCTCCCCTGGCACCTGCACAAGGAAACGCAAGTGCTCCTCGCCCGCCAGGACGTGAACGCGGCGGCCTTCTCTGCACACTCGCCTCCTGCCCCTCGCTGGTATGCCACCAGATCACATTAAAATGACTTTCAGTTCCAGAACCCGTCACCTCTTTCCTGCCTCCACGCCCGTTGCCCACTCCCTGCTATTCATCCTTCGAGGTGAAGTTGAAACATCACCTCCTCCAGGAAGCCCTCCTGACAACCTCTTCACTTATTTCCACAGAAGTTCTTGTCACATGGTGTCCTGCGATGCGTCTGCTTGCCCGTTCTCCTCTGACTGTGAGCTCCGTGAAGACCCGTTGGCTCCTCAGGGGCCAGCAGGATTCCTGCCATGTAGTATGTGCTAAATAAATACTTCTTCAGTGGATGAAGAAATGGAGGAATAACTGTAAAAGTGGCTGGAACCACAGCACCATGTTCTAAAGCTCCATGAACATCTTTTTATTTTATTATTACAATATTTTCCCCCAATCTGTCTTAACAATATCTTTGGTAAAGCAAAATTATTTAATTTTGATCAAGTCCAATATTGATTTTTTTCTTTTATAGTTCATGCATTTTTATTCTTTTTGTGTCTTATTTAAGAAATCTTTCCCAAACTCAAGGTCACTGAAAATTTTTTCCTATGTTTTCTTACTGGAGATTTCTATTTCTTGAGGTCACGAATGATGTCTTCCACATTCATCTCTGTGACTCTAGCTCTTAGCACAGTGCCTGGTAAGTCTCGATTAATCAAGAAATATATGGATGGCTGAGCCATGAATGAACAATAACTCACCCTCCTCTTCCTCCACGGAATCAATGTGTGTGGGGTTGGAGGGTGAGTAGGTGGGTCAAAAACAAAAATAAAAACAAAAACAAAACTATGCAACCAATTTGCTCTCCTGGAAGTTTAGCTAAGACACATCTTGATTCTATTTTCCTTTTTAAAATTCTGTATTGAACATAAAAAGAGCTAACTATGAAAGCAAAGATTTGAAAATTGGACTATATTAAGATTTAAAAACATCTCTTCATCAACAGAAAGAGAATGAAAAGGCAAACCACAACATGGGAGAAAAATATTTGCAACACACACAATGGACAAAGATTTGTATCCAGAGTAAGAGAAAGACAAACAACCCAAGAGAAAAACAGGCAGAGACTCTCCATCAGGCACTTCACCAAAAAGGATACGCAAATGGCCAAAAAAAAAATATATATATATGAAAAGATGTGCAACCTCACTGGCCTCAGAAAAATGCAAATTAGGACACACCGAGGTCCCACCCTGCAGGATGGCTAAATCCAACAACTGATAATATCAAGTGTTGGTGAGGATGTGGAGCAACCGGAACTCTCACAGATAGTTGGTAGAATGCAAAATGGCGCAACCACTTGGACGATCTATTTGTCAACGTCTACTAAAGCTAAACATCCCCCTACCCTATAGCTTAGTGAGTCCACTCCTAGGTACACGCCCAACAGAAACATCTACGTTTGTTTACCAAAGATATGCGTGAGAATGTTCATAGCAGGCCTGTGTGTAAGAGTCCCCAGACAGAAAACCACCTGAATGTTCACCAACCATAGAATGGATACATCAGATGTGGCATAGTCACACGGTGGAATATCACCTAGAAATAAAAATGGGCAAACCTCTTCAACACGCAACACTACGGACCAACCTCACAAAATAATGTTTTGATCAAAACAAGCCAGACAAAAAAAGAGAACATACTGTGCGACTCTATCTCCATAGAGTTCGAAATCAAGCAAAAGCAATCTATGGAGGTGAGAACCAGGAGAGCATTTACCTTGGAAGTGTAAGAAGGGAGACATGCTGGGATGGGGACTTGGGGGGCTGCGTTTAGGGTGCCGGACCCTCGGGTGGGTCCCCTTTGCAAAAAGTCATCAGGCCGCGTCCTCACGATGTGTTCACTTTTCCGTATGTGTGTTTCACACATCCATTTAAAAAAAATTATTAAAAAAAAAAATTGTCCTGCCGAGGTAGGTTTGGGGTGATTTCCCCAGCTGCAGCCGTTGGCCTTGGAACCGGGTCAGAGGGTCTCGCTTTCTCTTGCTGTTGCTCAGAGCCTGCACAAGGGAGAAGAAACCTTTTTTTTTCTCTCTCTCTCTCTTTTCTTACTCTTTCGTCTGCCTTGGCCTGGAGCTATTGTACATATGCAAATGCGGCGATGTCAGCTACCAGGAGGCGAGCGCAGCTATTTATAGCCGGAGTCTTGCAACACTTATCACAGCCGCTGCAGACTGTAGAGAGCAGAGACACACACGCCCGCGCGCGCACACGCATGCACGCACAGGCGCGCACACACGCTACACAGAGTGTATTTTTTTTTCCCCAGGATATAAATTTCCCGTCCCATTGCAGTCTGGGCCGTCGCATGCAACATTGATTGTCTGTTATATTACATTTATTAAGAAGTGATAACTTGTAATAATTGGATGTTAAATTAAAGAACTCTCTCCTAGTTATTGCCGTCTCAATTATAACTGTCGTTGGCTGGCAGTTATAATGATATATGAGGGTTGTATTTTACGCAGCCGACCATGACCTAGTGAGTAATATTCCCCCAGCTATGGGGGCACTCACGCACTCCTCGGCTTCTAATGCCTTGCCTGGGTGCTGATTGGAATATTAAGTTTCTGCGAGAGCGCCGGCCGAAATCCGCACGGAGCCGGAGGCGCCTTCGCCGAGAGCCGCTCCGGCAATCCCTCCCCGCCCCGTGCCCTGGCCTCGGGTCGGCTCGTTCCGGCTGTGTTTTACGGTTATAGGAATCAGGTTTATTTGGTGAGTTATAAAGTCGTAAAACGCAGGCGAGACGCGTCTGAGGTTTCCTTTGGGGCGGAGCTCCCGCCGTGAGCTCCCGGGTCCCGCCTGGCCGGGCGGCGGCAGGTGGGAGGCGCAGGGCGGGTGGGGCGGGTGGATTCGGAGGCATCGATGGAGAACGCGCCGCGTTTCTGCGAGGCGTCGCGGGAAGAAGCCGGGAGCTCTGGGGCTCCGGGCTGGGGTCTGAGTGGAGGTTCGAGGGCTTCGCAGTGACCGTTTCGCTCCAGGCTTCCAGCTCCCGCGCGGGCTGATCTGCAGGCCCTCCCGTGCCCGGATCCCGGGGACAAGGCCCTGTCTGCGGGCGGATAGTAGGTTTGGGGGCCACTCGTGTTCACCCTCGTCCTCCTCTGTTTCCTTCCCTCCATCCCGGCCTGCAGAGGTGGCCTCAGCACGTCAGGAGTGACCACAGCACGCCCAAGCAGCGTCTCCTCGGGCCCGAATCCTGCGTCTCCCTGTGTCCCGGCACAGTGCTCGGGGAAGGCGGGCCTCGCCGTCCTTAGGGCTGCCGGAACTGGGTGTAAAGTGCCACCAACCGGGTGGCTGAGAACAACAGAAATGAACTGTCTCCCAGTCCGGATCCTTCCGTGCCCCGTCCGGCGTCCGGTGGCCCGAGGGGCCCTTGGCTGTGGCAGCATCACTCCAGCCCTGCCTCCACCTCCGCGGGCCGGCCTTTCCTCCGCGTCTGCGCGTCTGTGTCCACACTCCCGCTTCTCGTAGGATGGCAGCCACTGCATCCAGGGCCTGCCCTCTTCCAGGATGGCGTCCCCTTGACGAGCAGCGTCTGCGGAGACTGCCTTTCCAAATAAGGTCGCGTTCCCTGGGCTTAGGGTCGCACCATGTCTTCTGCAGGAGAAGCAATGCAACCCCACGACACGGGCCGATTTTATGGATGAGAAAACGGGGTCTCGGTGCCTGGCGTGAGAGTCCCCGCGCATGCGGCCGGCAAGGGGGGCCGAGACGGGATTCCAGCAGGTTCTGTCTCAGCACGCCCTCTCGGTCTCCTGTCAGCCTTCACGCAGCTGGGGCAAGTGGCGGGCTCCTAGCTAGAGGGAGGGCAGGTGCTCTGGGTCTCACTGGAAGGTGCCACTTGTCACGGATTGACATCTGCCTCCCAATGCAGATTTATTCTGGGAATTAAATGCCACTCTCCTATGGCAGAGAGGGGAACCACCTCGTTTTATGGGAGGGGCAAATAGAGGTGCCCAGAGGGGCTCCAGGGGACAGAACGGGTACTAGAAGCCAGATGTCTCACCCACTGCCCCAAGCCCGTCCTGATCTGACAGCTCCATGAGAAACCAGCCTCGGTTTAGGATGTCACTCTGCCAAACACGTCCCTCACTCAGGCCTTCATGACAACCAGGGAAGTCCTCTCCAGTTCACTTTACACATGAGAACCCTGCGGCTCAGAGACCCCAAGTTACCGATTCAAGGTCACACAGCTAGGAGTGGCAGGGCTGGGATTCGAAACTCAGTCTGACTTCCAAGTCCACGTGCCTCCCCGCTGGCCTGGCCCTCGCACATGCTGTTCCTTCGTCAGGAACACTGTTCCCTCTCTCACCCTTCTTTCACCTCCCTACCTCTTACGTCCCTTTCTGAGCCCAGCTCTGTTGTCACTTCCCGGAAGGGTTCCTTCCTGGTGCTGAGTCCTCTGGGGACCCCGCCAGGTTGTGAGGGCCACTGCTCCTTCCTCGCAGCGTTGGCCAGAGTTTGGGGTGCCACGGTCGTGCTGGCCACGTTCCCGTGTGGTCTGACCTTCCGTCTAGGCTGCCAGTGCCAAGAGGCAGGAACTGGTTCCTGCGGCCGCACCCCCCAGCACAGCGCCTGGGGCACAGTAGGCGCTTAGGACATTCTCGCCTTTAGGGGTGCCCTGATCACTGTTTCCACCGCTCTCGCTAGGCGCACAGCAGCAGTGGGTGCCTGGGGGCAGGGACAGGGCTTCTTAAACCTATTTTCAGGAAAGATGAAACTGTTAGAGGAAGACATCAACGCGGCTCGCCCCTCACCCCACGCGTGTGTCTGCCCGGGTCACACGTGTCTGCACGAGGTCCCTGCCCTCCCCATGCCCCCTTGCCACCGTGCAGCGTGGTCCTCCAAGACACTCTCCGTCCTCTTCTTTTGTCTGATTTGTCTGCAAGCATTGGTTATCAGCAGCCACATCGCCGGTGCAGACATTTGGTTCCTGTCCCCTACCCCGGCTGGCCGGCTCTCCACAGGCGGGACTGGCACCCCCAGGACCCGGCCCCGCCTCCACAGCCCTGCCCGGAGACGATGCTCTCAACGCGCAGATGAGCAAGGAGCCAGGCAGTTCTGGCCCACCTACTGTGCGCCAGCAGCAAGGTCAGATCTCGACGACACGTTTCCCTCTGGAATCGCGACGGCCACCTCGGAGGCTCTGCCTCCTGCTCTGCGGGTGCGGGCGCTGCGGTTCGGGGCTGGAGATGAGTCGTCTCGAGCTGGGACGCGGGTCCCTGCGGGCGCGTCCTCCTCGACCAGACGTCTGCCGGACAGCGCTTCCCACGGACGTTTGGGTTGTCGCCTCTTCCCGGCGGTTTACTGCGCACGTCGCTGTCCTGGAAGGGCGCCTCCTAGAAACATCTGCTTTATTTCTTGCTATTCTGTAAACAGAGCATCCACTCTCTTGCATTTTTTTTTAAGAATTAATTACCCTTTTTATGGCTTTGGTGTGTCTGTACTTGTGAGCACCCTGGCACCCTTAATCACAACAGCAACATTCTCTATGAACAGAGGAAACCTGAGCAGTCATTAGGCAGCAGCGAGCGCGGCGCCTATTAATGGGCAAACAGCACGTTGGAGGAGAAGGAAGTGTTTCCCCCTGCAAAGTGCACACGAAAAGTTGACCCGAACCAACGTGCTGCCACACATCTGTTAATTTTGGCAGTTTACGGGGAGTCAGCAGGGGCAGCTGGAGAGAGCAGAGCGAGGCGCGAGGGTGGCCGGAAACTGCCCACCCTCCAGAGGGGGAGCCGCGCCGGCGCTGCTCTCTGCCCGACACCCGCGATCTTGCCGGGCTTTCCGTGGGCCTGGGCCGACCGTGTCGCCGGGCGGCCAGGCAGGCCGGGCGGACGGGGGACCCCGATGCTGGGGTGACAGGAGGCCCAGCTTGGGGGCTGCGGCTCCTCCCCCCAGCCCGTTCCAGTCTCGCCCCGGACCCGGCTGCCTCCTCCCCGCCCCTCGCCCTCCCCCCCAGCCCAGCCGGGCTCTGCTCTGTTTCCTTTGGCCCAGCCGCCATTGCTCGATCTGCTCCCGACTGGGCCGCGCTGACGGCTGGGGGGAGGGACGAGGACCGGCTGCGAGTGAGCGCGTGTGTGCACACCAGTGTGCACGTGAGTACGTGTGCACGTGCGTGTGAGCCCGCGTGTGCCGGCGCTGGCGTGACACACGGGTGCGGGAGCTGCCGGTGTCACTCAGGGCTTTGGATGACAAAGAGCGTTTTCTCCCTGCCCAGTGGAAACAAAAAGCAGCCGTCCAGAGGCAGACTCGGCCCTCCCGCCTCTCCCCCCCTCCCGCCCCTCCTTCTCCTTCAGAATGTTCCGGCGCTTTCCGCGCTGCTCTGTTTTCTCCTCTTAGATTGCACTCTCTTTCTTTCCGGCTTCCAATCATCTTCACCATTTTTTTTCCTGTTTCCCATCCATATTTCTGTCTCTGGCCGTCTCTGTCCCCTCCCCTGGCCGTGGTCTCTCTCCCCTTTCTCTCTGGCCTCCTCTCCGTCCCCCCTGTCCCCAGATCGACTGTCACCGTGGGATCGGGGGTTGTCACAGCCAGGCTTTGCACGCGGGCAAGAGGACGGGGGAACAGCGCTGTGCCTGCTCTTAGAGCCGGTCCTAATTCCCAGACACGGCGGGGCACGGAGGCGACAGGGCCGAGTCCCCGTCCAGCAGCCGGTCCCTTGGGGCCAGCGTGGGGCCCGCAGGAGGCTCCCGTCCCCGACGCCTTCGCCTGGGCCCTTCCCTCCGGCTGGGACTTGCCCCGGCCACGTGCTGCCTGCGCAGGAAGAGGTCACTGTGTTTACAGCAAGCACGCCCGGCGCCGGCAGGGCCGCTGTGGTTAAGCGGCGTCACTGAGGCCGCGGTTACCGTGTGCCAACGCGACTGTTCGGCAAAGCTGCGATCTGGCGCTTGCTCTGGGCGGGAAGGAGTCGCTTCCCCAGAGGTGACCCCGGCAGGAGATTGCATGTCACCGCGTGAGGGATGGCGGCGCGGGCGTGATGGGTAGGCTGTCTGCCTCCCTGACCTCAATCGCTTTCCCGCGGCGCGGCTGCCGGGAGGGACGGTTGACAGGAAGAGCGTGCAGTCTCCGCTGGGAGGCGGCCGGATGGTGATGGGGGCTGGGCCCGGCTGGCGAGGGCTGGCGCTCTTGCCGGGAGTGGAGTGGCGTCCTGGGGTGGGTTAGGAGAGCCCGGCAGGGGAGGGGAGGGGAGGCGGCGGATGCCACCGGTCCTGCAGGACGGACGGACGCACCGGCCAGGCCAGCGACAGGTGGCTCTGGGCCCCGCCGTGGCCTGAGCACCACGCAAGGCTCTCGAGTGACAGTCCCCCGTGCGGCAGCCCAGGGCCCGTCCCCGTGGGGCCTGGCCGGAGAGCCCAGTGGGCACACTCCCAACCTCCCGCTCACACTCCAGCCCTGCCACCGCCCAGCCCTGCAGCCCTGCACCAGGGACCCGACCACACTCGTGCCTCGGTTTCCCCATATGTAAGGGGCATGGGGTCGGTGCCCACTCATAGGGTGGTTCTGCCCATGCGGCGAGTCAAGGTTGTGAAGTGCTTAGAACCGGGCTGGGCGCACGGCAAGCTCCATCTGAGAGCTGTTATTGGGGTCTGTGTCGCCGAGGCTGTCCTCGTTGTTATTCCGTGTTTAAGATGGCAACGAGTAGATGGGTGAAGCGGGCTGCCTTCCCGCAGACAAGAACATCGAGGCAGAGACGCAGAGACGCTTGCTGCCAGACAGAGAGCTCTCGGGGCTAGAAATCAGCTTCTCTGTTCCTCATCTCCCTGGGGGAAAGCGCCTCCCTCCC